>BCLH01000931.1:33267-61632 GCA_001602315.1 Zoysia pacifica | reverse complement strand
TATCTGAATGCCCCTGACATAAAAAATCAGAAGAGAAGAGTTCTAGTCCTAAAATGTATCAAGAGATATTTGAGAATATATTTAAAACTCAAATATGAAATTCCTAGAGGCAATTGTGCATATAATATGCCCTTAGTGGATTGATCAATCCCAAAAAACCAGCATGATCAATTTTGGAACTCAGGAATCCAAAAGAATTGCAAGAAATTTTCACATGTGAGTTATCAATTATTGCTTTAGCAATTAATTTCAAAAGCATACTTCCAAAGGCAGCAACAAACAAAAGTATCTGTTTCAGTTATAAAAGTATGACACATACCTAATTGAAAGTAAGGCATTGCACAAACTGCAATATAAGCCAGCCTAGTAAAGAGTCCACAAGGAAATTATCTAGTATTTCCTGGCAATCATCATCAGTCAAGCAATATTCATATTTACACTTTTATTGCATTTTAACCACGTCGTGATTATGTTGCTTTAGTAATGGTCCAAGCAGCTGAGGTAGCTATGAAAAATTCCTAGAGCTTACACTTAAAAACATTCTTAAAAGGCTAAAAATTACTTTATTCCTTAGCCGTTGTAATATTTACATATGAGTACATTTTTTTATATGTCCAAAGGATTGAAGAGCATTCAGATAAGTGATAAAGTAAAGATATCTCAGATATTTTATCGACCATGTTGTGCGTATTAAGCCCAAACACTTGGGGTACAGATAGAACAGAGGAATGGCAACATACAAATCGATTTTGCACTTGGCATAACAGTGCAAATAAGAAGCTTCATCCTTCTCCAACGAGGTGACACGCTCCAACAGGTCACTGCCGGCTACCACCTACTGACCCCTTGGAAGCAATGAATAGTGGTCAGCATGAGCGTCTTACCTGGGCACACACGCCGCCTGTAGAATGAAACAATCAAAATGCATAGCAAGGCATATTCAGTTAGCAGCTGGGGATGGTAAATGGTAAATCTATTAGCAGACTCTATGTGAATCAAACAACTGACCGACAAAAGAAACAACAAATTATGATGGAATCTTCCAGCCAATCAACTGAAAGGGTCCTGAATCCGTGTCCAGTGGAGACCAATGGGGAAATCAGGCGTGCTCAACAGGGCAACAAAAATGGCGGAGGGGGTCTGGAGGCTGGCAATGCTCGCGTCGTCCATGGCGCCGTCAGTATCGGTGGCCCAGAGAGTGGGGAGCGCGGCGCAAAGGAGGGCATCGGCGATGAAGTGCGGACTGCGGAGTGAGGCACCGCGGGAGGCACGAGGAGAGCTGAGATTTGAGTTTTCTCGAAGAACTCAGAAGTAAAGTCGAATGGAGTAATCCGACGGCCGATGTTCTCTACCGGTTAAAATTTTATAGATAACGTAAATTGAGCATTTGGAAGAGAACGCACGTGTTTTAATATATTAAAATAAGACGAATCCGACAGCAAAATATGGAGCTCAAAGGCAAAGCCTTGACACTGACAGCCATGTCTATTAGCGGTAGAGCAAAAATACTAGAAGGAGCTGGATGTTCTTTCCACTTCCACGATTGGAAGGGAATGCAACACCAGTGCGAAAGTTGATCCAACTTCTCCTGCTTCTGGTTTCCGTCTTTGGATGGTGTCTGGCCGGCTTTCGTTGGCTTCTCCCTCCCCTCTGGAAGGTACTACACATGCTCCAAATGGCATCTTCCCCAGTCCCACCCCATGGAACTTGCCTAATCGGCAAACATGGCGTCACCATGGCGTGGCGTAGACTGGGGACACATGCAGACATGCTCGATAATAAACTTTACGAGCAAGGCGGCCAGGCCAAGCCCGAGACGAAAGTCGAATCCGGTGCGGGTCTATCCTACGGTATCCAGAACCGGCACAGCGCAGCGCACCGAAGCGCCCCCGCCGAACCTAGCACTCCAGCGACGTGTGCACCGTCGCGGACCGGGGGCGCCGGGTCGCCCACGAAATCAAATCCTTGGCGAAATCTCATGGCAGGACGCGATCGAGTTTGGCCACGTGAAACATGACCCCGGGCGCTTGGCCAGACCACCGTCCCCCGTTCGTCGACGACCCGGCCCGCCGGCCGCGACGCTTCTTTCTTCCACGCTGCCCATACGACGTCCGCACCGTTCGTCGCTCGCCGTTTTAAGGAATTGGGCGGAAGCAATATGGCAACCTGTCGCATTTCCTGGGCTTCCAACCATGCGGGCGCGCGTTCCCGTCGAATCGAAAGCGAGTCCCGGGTGTGTGGGTGGTGCGCAGTGCCGAGCCGGTCGGCACGGATTTATCAACACCGGCGGGCGGGGGGCCGTCGCTGTCGGTGGCCGTTCCACCCGCTAGTGGGCGCCGTCCGTCGGCGTTCCCGAAGCCGCAACGGCCCCAGGGTTTGCTGTTCTTCCCACTTGGTCCGGAGGGCGGTAGGCCGGCCGGGCGTCGCCGTTCCGCAACCGAAGCAAGTGGTTTAATGGTAGACGACTAGTGTAGTGCTCCGTAGAATACAATTAAGCTATCAGGCTCAATTCGTCACTGAATACGTAGTGGTAGTACGACGTGATGCGTGGTGTAGCAGGCAAAAACTCCGCTGCAGTCTGCAGCTCTCAAGGTGCTGGCGTGCAGTGCTCTCCGAGCTGAAAGAGAGGACGCCGTTTCTTGCCGCGAAAGCAAGGGAGAATTGAGTGTGGAATGTAACGGAACGGTGATACCAAGTCGCTGGGCTGAATTTAGCCAGACAGAAAGGAAGAGCTTAGCTGCAAGAAGGCATCTGATTCCTTATGAACATAAGCTTAAATCCAATTATACTTCTCCATATGTTTTATGTTACAAATCACAGAGTCATCAATCATCTCTGTATGAGTATTACTAACTATACTGACACCTAAGGATACAATTATAATCCTCTTCCAGTGATACTAGAACCGAAAGATCTATGTATGTATCTCACACTCTCTGTATACTGTACAGCAGCAGAAGTAATGAATCAAACAACAGTACAACAGTACTAGTAACCAAACGAATGAACGAATTGTCTTCGACCAAAAACTCGGGCGCCGGATCACGAATCAGATCCGCGCGGATCGAGCTGCTTCAGTTCACGCGGTCATGAGGAGGCGGGGCTTCTTGAGCGCGAGGGGGCTCTGCACCTCCTCATCGTCCTCCCGCATGTTGCCGGGTTTGGCGCAGCGCCACACCAACTCCGGCGCGGCGGGGAGGTTAAGGTCGAACGCCCGGGCGGCGGAGCTCCCGTTGCCGGAGCTCCCCACCTCGGAAGTCTCGGCCGCGGCCGCGGAGGCGGCGCCGCTGCCCACTCCGCCGTCGTAGTGCTTCCTCTTGTGCCCGCCGAGCGCCTGGCCCGTGGGGAACTCCTTGTGGCAGATGGAGCAGCGGTGGACTCTGCCCGTGGTGGCGGTGGTCCCGTCGGAGGACGCGACGGTGGACGACGTGGCCGGCTCGCGGAGCTCGGATACCGGTGGCGCGACGGCGGTGGTTGGGACGGGGGCCTCCACCAGGGGAGCGGCGGCAGCAGGCTGCTTGACCCGGTGGCTGGTCTTGTGCCCGCCGAGCGCCTGGTAGGAGCCGAACGACTTGCCGCAGACGGAGCACTTGAACTCCGCGGCGGTAGCCAGGGGCTCCGGAAGCGGAGGCGGAGGCGCCTGGACGCGGTGGTGGACGCCGCGGGAGAGCATGAGGAGGCAGAGCGCGAGGTTCTCCTCCTCCGAGCGCTGGCGCCGCGAGCGCTTCCTCTTGGCCCACCCCTGCGGCACGTGGGCGCCCTCGTCGCCGCTCGTGGCGGCGCTGCTGCTCGTGGTCAGCGCCACCTCCTTCTCCTTCTGGTGGTGCTCCGGGAGCACGGCCTGGAGCAATTCCATGGCGGACGACATCGCCGTTGGCTCGATCGGCGACTACGCTAGGCTGAAGCTCCGCTCGGATGAGAGGAGAAGACGACCGGAGACCTGTTCCTCCTCTCTGTGGTCGCGGTGGGCTGGCTGCGGAAGTGGTTGCTTGCTTGCGGGGCGCCTCGCTCTCGCTGTGGTGTGTGAGGACTGAGTGGCGGAGTGAGGAAGGATTTTAAAGGGCTGGCGGGTATGAGGCGGGGGAAGTTGCGTCGTAGGTGGGGGAAGGGAGGTGGTTGCGTCGTGGGCGCGCACGCGGCGCTGTGTTGGGGAGGTTGACAGGTGGGGCGCCGTAGCGGTGGGGACGCGGCGGCAGCGGCAGCGGGAGCCGGTGGAGTGGCGGCGAACTAGTATTCGGTTGGGGTGGGTTGGGTCTCACTCAGACGGGCGGTGGTGTGGTGGAGAGTGGGGGTGCGGCAACGCAGCAACGAAAAAGTCGTGGTCAGCGTGGATGGGAAGGAAGACAGGGGTGAGGAACGAACGAACGAGGCGAAGGGGAAGCCGGCGAGCGCAACTTGCCTGTGCTGAGCGGAGCCGTGGTGGAACCGTGGAAATGGAGACTGCTACTGTGGTGGAACTGGAAGTGTGTATGCGTGAGCCGTGAGGAGTGCGTGAGCACTGACCGAGGCGGCTGCGCGCCTCGTCGTTCGCCGGTTGGAGGCGAGATACGGTCGTCGCCGGTTCCGGACGGATCACGACGAACCGATGCCAACCCCGGCTAAGTGGCTGACCCGGTAAGGCACGCACGGTCCATCCGTCCATGTCCATCTCGCCGCTGAGCATGGCGAAATAGATAAGCCGACTGACTCAGCTCAGCGAGACTGAATCAATTAACAGACGTCGTTAACCGGAGTTAAGATACCGGGGAGTACTCTGATTAGCAGACTCCGATCCGGCACGAACTCTGTTCGGCACAGTCGGCGGACCGATCGAGCTGTTGTTACCTTCAGGTCAAAACGGGGTCGTACTCTATTTTGCTGGTGCTTTTTTAAGCGCGTGTTTTTCTTTGAAAAATTATGCACCAAGTAGGTGATACGGAGGAGTACTATTCTGCCGACCGATACTATTCAAGCGACGCGGTGGTCTCTTCGGTGCAAGGCACCGGCACAGTTCAAACACGCAATGGTAGTGGAGGAGTATATATTCGAGTGGAAGTGCAGTCAGTGGTGGAAGACTGCGAGCAATTAGGCACATGCGAGTGATGAAACGGTCGTCGCCTCCGCTCATCTCGGGTGCTCGTCTGTCCAAACCAAAGCAAGCCAACCCAACCCAGACAGACGACCACACCCGGCAGGAGCGAAGTCAGACTCGGAACAGGGCCAGGGACGATGGGACCGGAATTACGTGCATGGAAGGTCACAACAGAGTGGTCAACTTGTGGGGCAATTAAAAAACTAACCGAGCACCTGTGACCGTGAGGTTAGTGTTCCATTAAAAAATTTAATCTAATCAAAAAAAATTTTACTTCAGCCAAAGTCAAAAAAATTCAAATTATTTTTAAATATCTTAATAGATAAATTATTTTAAAGGTTAGGAATTATTTATCGTGTAATTAAACCTAGAAATGCCTATGCATATTTATAAACGGAGGAATTAGCTTCCGTCGGCTCGTGGAAGTGCAGTGTGGAGTGGATATTTCTGCACCAACCCAATAGATGTGGCTGCAGCTGCCGCTCACAGGTGTTGACTGTTGCAGCTATAGGACGCGTGATCACACACGTATCGTCCACGCACGCCATACGTACGCAAAGCGTAGCTGATGACCGACGGGCGACGGCTTCCTTGGTCGACCTGGAGCGTTGAGGAGGTTTGACGATAATTAAGCTGGCAACGCGATGACCATGCTACATGAACACGCGCTTTCACACCGACACACGTTTAATCTATCGCAAGCACATCGATCCTCTTTCAGTTCCAGCAATGCCATGTTTTCTAAAGCAAGCTAAAAATTGTACTACGGAGTAGTTACCTATATAAAAGACCACGACCACTAACGCGTGTCAGGCAGCAATCAGATAAGCATGCCAACGCGGCCGATACGTTACGCGCCGCACTTGGTACACCGCCGATAGCCTCTGCTGTCACTGGGTGCGTCACATCGTGCAGTGTATCCCCTTGTGCCACTGCCTAACACGTCGCGTGCTCGCCCGGGCGGGTTAATTTGAACCGGCACGCACGTTGATTTGAGCGACCCGGCACGTTAGCTTAGAGCGGGAGAGGAAGTTGGCACATGCGTTGGATAAAAGAAGTCCTCGTCCCCACGCTCTCCCCGCGTACTAGAGTCAGAGACGGCCCCGTACCGCCGGACGCAACGCCCGTGCACTGCGGGGAGGCGTGCGTTTGGGTGGCGAGCGGGCGTTCCGCGTCGCCGCCTCCGCAACTGGGCGGCGCGCGCGCCGTCGCTGGGGGAGGCCCGTACTTTCTCCTCCCCTCCTGACTTTTTCCGCGAATGCGACGCCGAGGCCAGCGCAGGCTGCGCAGCCGCGCGCGCGGGGGAAACGGTTCGGTATTCGGTGCACGGAACCCCGCACGGCGTCAGCGGCGGCTTCGTGTGCGAAGGCGGAAGTAACACGCCGCGCGGGAGGGTCCCCCGGCCCCGCCGGCTGCGTATCCACTCCATTGCCACACGTGTTCCTCGCGTGCAACCTCCTCGCTGCTCGCGAGCACGTACGCAACGCCTCGCCTAATTTTGGTGATTAATTAGACTGCGGGCGAGAGCGGCCGGCTGCCTAACCACCTGCCTGCCTTCCTCCCTCGCCTTGGTTGCTTCTCTTTCGTTGGGAGCTGGCTGGCCACTCACTCACTCACTGATCACCACCACCAGTGGGCAGTGGGTAGTGGCCACACTCCCGATCGATCCGATGCCCAGTAGCCGCGGGAGCTAGCGCCGGCTAGCAGTGCGCGGTGGTTGGGGCCCGGGAGGGAGCGACGTGTCGCCGCGCTGGGTCGCACAGGTCACGGGCGTCACGGCGGCACGAGGGGTGACGCGCGCGCGAGCAGCCCACGACGTGGGAATCGGAACGCGAACCTCGTGGTGGTTGCCGGGTTCGCTCGTGGCTGGTGATTTGGTTATTGATAAAGCGCCGGCCTACCTGGCTGTCTGTCTACAGCGCAGGAGATTTGCGGTGGGGAGGGTTCGGGTTGGTTCACGAGTACTCCGCACCACCTGCACTTAAAACACGATCTAATTGCCTTTTTCTTCTGTCTAGTGATGGAACACCTGGAATCAGGTGCTCCTGCGCTGTTTTGCGTGGAGTGGTGGAGGCGCTAGAAATGCAACTCAGCAAGTGGGCCGCATATCCCTGGCCTGGCCCAGTATGTTTTTCCCTTTGCCGTAGGCCCAACAAACCTGGCCCCTCTACCATGCACCTATCACTTTTTTTTTTGAACTTGTGTCGCTTGGTATTGAATAAGATGAATGATCAAAAATAACATTATGAACACAACAATTTAAAAACAGAAAAGTACCCACTTTTGCATCTCCTGCAAATGGACATGAATAACTTGGCCCCGCAAAATCAACAGTTGTTACATCAAGTATGGTCATGATCATTCTACAACAACACATGCTCCAGCTAAAAATCTAATGTCCCGTGCGCCATAACAGTCAGGACCATTAGTTCACCTACAGCTAACCCTAATAGATTATTACATGTGAAATGCAATCATTTCACTAGAAAATAAACATTGCAAGACTAACGCCACAAGGCTCCCCACAACAGTCTGCTGTGAACATACCGTGGTATCCTTTCCATGGGAGACACTGTACAGGCCCAGCAAGTTGCAAATGATGATGACTGGCAGTACAATGGCCAGAAGTTAAGGACGGGAAAAAGCATACAACTGCCTGACAAATTGCCTAAGGACCATGCATCTTAGCCCAGATGTGTTACTTCAATGCGAAAACAGATTAATTGCTTCCTTCCCGGTAGGCCTTGGGAATGGACTAGGCTGAGGATAAGCCAAGGAAAAATGCATACTGTTCGATGTATTGACTGTCGAGCCAGAGCTGGAGGCAGAACTTAGAGGTGGAGGTGACAGGCTATCGGTTCCCAAGTTAGGCGGTGGTGCCAAACGATAAGCCAATGACCCAGGAGATCCATTGCTGCTTGTTTCACCGGCAGAATAAAGAACAGCAGGGGTTAACACTATACAGTCTCAAATAATGCAAGCTTTTAATCAACAGAAACAACATTACATCAAAATACAATAGAAGTACCAACCCATTAGCATGTTTCCATCTCGTGCATGAATCATTTTTCCAGGGAATTTTATCTTTCAGGCCATTGTGCCCAGTATCCTGACAAACAGCCAAAAATTATACACATGCATAAGACTTGAAAATTTGAACACTGCATGCGCATGGGCATGTGAGAAATGGGTGAAAAACTTACTGGGGAATTTGGATGTAGAGAGCCATGCTGGTTCTGATGATTTGGATTTTGGATGAATGGGTGTTCAAGCAACATGCTTGCGGTTGGTCTCTCTGCAGGGTTTCTCTTAAAGCAGCATCTCAGAAAATCCTTCCCTTCAGGGGACAGATTATCTGGAATCGGTGGGTCTGCGCGTAATACCTTAAACATTGCAGCAGGCTGTTGCACCACAAAATATAGAGCTCAAGATTAAGAAACCAAGGATAGAAAATCAACTTATTTGGGCTGCTGACGACAAAATGCACTCCATAGTTTAGTTTCAAAAAAAAAAATGCACTCCATAGTACAGGAATCATTATCACACACACACACACACACACACACACACATATATATATATATATATTGAAATGATGAATGCTATATTGACATTCATTACTCTGTTTCCTATATGACAATTTTGATTAGGTTCGAAAAGGTGCTATATCAGACTGAGCCACTCTTATTGTTATGATGTTAACTTGTTGATGTCATGACTAGGAAAGTAGGAAGCCTCCACCACATACCCCTTCAAGACCACTCCAAGGAGGCTTTCCTGTAAACATCTCAATGATTGTGCAACCAAGGCTCCAAATATCAACAGCAAGATCGTAGCCTACACTTTTGTCAAGTGTTGCCCGAACAACCTGCAATACAAAATGTGTCAGTATCACTGCCATTTCAGATGATGGTACACCTATTCGCAATGCTAATCAAATAAAAATTCGCTGAACCAAAGTTTCTAGCGTGCTTAGTCAGGAAGGTTCCAACGTATGAGAAATTCAGCCACCTATCTGGAAAAATGATTTCATAACCACCAGTAACAGAACGTTACAAGCTAGACTGTTACAAGAGATCATTATGGCATCTAGTCTTAGTGGAAAATAAGGGACCCAAGCATCCAAAGAACATACATCAATAACCACCACAACAAAGCCTTTTAGTCCCAAACAAGTTAGGATAGGCTAGACATTAAACCCACAAGACCGAAGACATAAAGAGGAACAAAAGTAAAGTAAGACAGAAAAAAGGAGAAAAAAGAATAGGAAAAGAGCAATAGACAAAAAACAAAAAGGATAAATCAAGGGTGAAACCAAAAGAAATCAAGGCTCTCACATGTGTATAGCTAGTTTTCACTCTTTCCTATCTATGGTTAGCTCCTTAATGATATGTTGAAATCCCAAACCCTCAATTTACATTTCACGGCCCCTCCCATGAAGATATTCTATTCAAGCATTGGAGCAACGGCCTTTAATATACTTGTTTTGTAGCAGATGCCTCAAGACTTCACAAAATTAATTGGAGAATCTATTTCCCAACAATCCAAACATCAGCAGAATTCAAAACGGAACTATGAAGAAAACTGATTCTGTAATGGGCCAGCGGCTGTTGACCAAGCAAGTTGGCCAATCAGGAGGCAGCAGGGGCCAAGGCTAAGGCCTCTACCACCCTGCATGCGTCCAAGAGGAGCATCCCACATATCACCATAATACAGCTTGGCCATTAAGTATTTCAGATAGGAATTTGGGTTTAACTTAGGAAAGATTTCCTCCCTATGTCTCTTCCCATGACGCTGCTCCCTCTCTGCTGCTCAAAGACCAAATGAAGGTGATGTGACTTCTATTGTATATAGAAGTGGCTCTAGCTCCAATTATCTGATTTATCTCTAAAGAATCAAGGGGATGAAGGTTATCCTGAACCTGTTCGACCCCAGCCTCAGCTCCAAGCTGGAAATCTGGAGCAGGTGTCTAGCCAGAAAATGCCTAGTTTTCCTCAGCTGGAATTAATGCACTACAATGCTGTTAACTTGATGCCCCGTATGAAAAGGAAGGCAGAAAGTACTTCACTTTGGATGTAAAGAGCAAAAGAAATACTGGTACACAGTAAGATAACAAATACATTTTTTTACTACAGCTGGTTCAGATGAAAAGGATTAAGCATTTGTAACACATGAGCAAAATTGACCTTGTCACACCAGGGAGAGAAAAAATGGTGACATTATTGCGATAAATAATCAGGTGTACCTCAGGGGCCATCCAGTATGGTGTTCCCTTCAACGAAAGATTAGGAGCAGCAGTACTCAACTGAAAATAAAAAAGAGGTTCCAGTGTAAAAAAGATCAATTACAAAGACAACAATGAGGATAATGTACAACATAATTGCCACTAATATTAATGACATGTTAAACTATCTCGATGAAGCCAAGAAAGCAGATAAAACTTACGGAGAAAAAGAGGTTAATTATCTTACCAAGTACAGTATTATGTGGTAAATCATTCATATATCCTATTATTTATGCAAACAACTATATATCATTTATTTGGACTAACATTTTTGTTTTGAAAAAAAAAGAATGCATCACTGTTGAAATACATGGTTGGTTTGAGGAATAGTCTCTTTAAAAAACCATGTAAGGTCTTATATCTTACAGTTGATCCTATAATTTGACTCTACTCAGAAATCTTCAAGGCTAACTGGCTTCTGGATCACTAAAGCAATTGCTCAGTTCCCAATTTCTGACAGTGCCAGTACACCTACATCAATGACAAAATATTCATCCTAAACAGCTTCTGGACCACTACAGCAAATTGTCCAGTTCTCGATTTCTCACAATGCCAGTTAGCCATTGCTGGGATGTGCTTTTTTTTTTTGTGCGTGAAATGCTAGGATAAGTGTTTAATCCTTCCCAAAGTTGCTACAAAATATATGAACACATTATTAATACCCCGAATGCTGTGATCATAAGCTTAATGGCTTCAACAAAATCCAGAGTTACTAACTAGCGCATAATTTAGGCAGTAGTGATAGCAGAAAACATTGTTAGATGGAACTCACATGCTTAGCCATTCCAAAATCAGCCAATTTAACCACACCATTGATGTCAACTAACAGATTGGCCCCTTTGATATCCCTGTAAGAGTAAATATGTTTAAATGCATTTCAGAATCACAAAAGAACATGATAAGTGGAGCAGATGGAATAGAAAGGTATGAAAGACAATTGGGTATTGCAATGGTGGTATGATATAAACCAGCCTCCAGAAAGGTGTCTATACAATATGCTTTATATAATAAACCACATAAAAAGGTAAACAAAAATTGAAGCCAGTAGGGACAAAAGAGGAGCTATCTATATGGAAGTGACAAAATAATCTGATGAGTATAGAATAGTCAAAGTTAAACTATTTAAAGAGTCAAAACATGGGTGTAAAAACATACCTATGCATAATATTTTGGCTATGTAAGAAAGCAAGACCCTTGAGAATATGGCGTGTGAAGTTACGGATGACTGATTCAGTCAACGATCCACAATGTTGATGAACATACTTATGAATTGAACCAGGATGGACATATTCCAGGTATATGTAGAATCTATCTTCAATCTGCAATGAAACCAAAAACAACCATTAGATACAACTGGAAAAGGACAATTGCTGTTTTGATTATGAAAATTGCGGTTTTGCAAGAATGGACCCCTTTTTTTGAATTTGAAGCAATGAATTCATTTGTTCCGTTATGTGCTCTAAATGGTGTTAAATTCTATGCAAAAAGACATTAATACCCTTTGCAGAATTACCACCGCTATCCTTACGTACTTGTAAATTTGCCCTTATATATCTCAATAGAGAACTTGATGTAATTTGAATATACCTTATATTAATCAAATTTAAACATGATTTCAATTACATTTAAGTCATATTTGACTAAAAATTACAATCTACTAAAATCTCTTCCTTTTCAAGGAGCATGTGTGATGAGGCGAATAAAAGATAGGGGTACTTCTGCCTTTTCCCCAATTATCGATTGATTTCTTATTCTTTTTAATTCTTTAATGAGACAACACTTGACGGTGTTACAAAATAGAGGCAAACAGAGTACTGGGTTTCAAAAAACAGGTCCGTTCTTGCAAAATATCAAAAACAGGTCCATTTTTATAATTAACACTCAAAACAGGGGCAGTTTTGCAATTGCCCCAACTGAAAATTATCGCCATAAAGTGCAAATATCCATAAGTGACAATGACAAACTTACAGTTTGACTGCCGTAGTACTGCACTATGTTTTCATGCTTAAATTGACTAAGAAACTTTATCTCCTGAAACAGATGCAAGAACCTCTCAGCAACAGCAAGTGCAAAGCTTGTATAACTATTGTACAGAAGAAGACAATAATCAATTACATTTAATATTATCCAATCAGATACCATGAAAAAAAATCAAGGCCATAGCTACTCAGAATTGGTTTATGCTAGAGAAGCATATCTTATTGTAGGACCATATGCAGCACTAAAATAACGCACATCAAATATAAGCATCAGTAGTCTAGTTACTCAAAACTCATGTCGAGACAAAAGCAATTGTATAGAATTGTAATA
Source organism: Zoysia pacifica (assembly GCA_001602315.1). NCBI lineage: Eukaryota > Viridiplantae > Streptophyta > Magnoliopsida > Poales > Poaceae > Zoysia > Zoysia pacifica. The sequence continues at coordinate 48,967 of BCLH01000931.1, read as the reverse complement.
ATTGCCACGACTGCATGCTGTCATAAACATCAATAAAAACGAAGAACACAAAACCTGTTCCAATTGTTTCAGCGACTCAGCTGATTTAGCATCATCTGGAATTATATTGACCTCTTTCATGGCACAAAGAGCTCCAGTATGCCTACATGTAAATGAAGGGAATAATGCTCAGAATCTACGATGGGATAATGCTCATAACGCTCTATAAAACATACTGGCATACCTATTGGTTGCCTCGTATACGCATCCAAATGTGCCACTGCCAAGAAGTTTTCCTTTTTGCCACTGACCAGCCACTGACGGCATCTCAAGTTTTGGAACTACTTGGTGGCTACCATTTGTCTGCTTTGGGCTTACAGAAGCAGGAGGGAGAGGTAACGGATGAAAACTGGCACTCCCATTGACTTCAGTACGATAAACATGGTTTTCTGGGTACAACTTTGGATGCATTGGTGACGGAGGTCCACTTTGGTTTCTTGATCTTATTACTGGACTTCTTAGTGGACTAGAGCGAGGAGAACGCTCATGACTACCTGCAACTTTTTCAGGTGAAGAGCCCAATAGATCAGATGACCAGGCTGACCATGCTGATCGTACATTGTTATCTTGGATGGAAATTGCAGCAGATGAGAAGTCAACATTACTCAATCTTCGAGGACTATGTACAGGGCTTGAAAACCCACTACTTGGGGCACTTTTGGCAGGAATGTTCAATCTGAAATTCAAAGTTTCAGTGGAGTTCTTATCCTGGAACTTGTCTTTAAAAGCCTTTCTCCGCTGACCACATGTGGCCCCACTTAACCGTAAGTCATGGTGTTCATGTGGCTTTTGTACATTTTGGGCTGCAACTCTATTATCATAGACATTGAAACATCAGGTTCACCAGTGATACATCAGGTTCACCAGTGATGCAGAATTTCAATATCCAGGAAACAGGATTTTTTTCAAATAATGCAATATAAACTAAAATCATCCTATCTAAATTGTTTCTATTGTGTCAAGATATAGTAAAGTCATAAGGAGCTTAGACAATCATTTCTGATACCGCTAATATGACATGATCTCCAGTGGACCATAAGCTAGTATCTCACTGTTAATTATGTGATGTACTAAAGCTATTACTATCACATAGTAGCTCTTGTGCAAGTCAATGTATGGAAGTTGGGAGAACCATAATCCCTGATGTCCATATTACCAGAACAACTATATACCGTAGCCAGCATACTGGATACCTAATGATTTCGTATGTCAAGATAGTGGATGGTGTGCCTCCCTAAGTGTTCAAACCCTCAACGATACAAAATTATGCATGGATAGTACTATCCTTTTGAGATGACCAGCTTGCTAGTAATGGCAAACTAACTGCAAAATCCCACAGTGGTGAGGGTAGTATCCGTGTGAGTGCTCTAATCTTTTCACTATTGACAACTAAGCTAATTTAATTTATTTTGTAGAGATAAGAATATACTAACAGGCAGAATACATTACCTCGAGGCCAGCAACGGCGGGATCCTTTCGCTCCCAGTCTCTAAAACCCCAGGAGCCTCGGCAGCCGGCGCGGCCCAGCCTCCCTCAACCATCCTCGGCGTTGGCGAGAGAAGCGGCCTCCCGGGTCCGCGACAGGGCAGCTCACCCTCGCCAGGCAGCGGCAGCGGAAGCAACAGGGGCGTCGACGACGACCTCGCGGGCGCCACGTCCATGTTGCTCGGCGACCTCGAGATCGGCGTCGAGCTCGAGGTCGCAAGCGCGAACCCGCCCGCCGATTCCCTCCTGGCGCCGGGGTCGGCATCCAGCCCGTGCCCGGAGGGGCCGGCCTCGAAGTCGTCGTCAACGACGTAGCGCACCCGCGGCGTCCTGATCAGCCTGGGCTGCGATTCCCCGCCCCCGCCGGCGCCATCTCCGCGGCTGCTCCCGCCGATGATGCGGGAGGTGGGGGAGCGCGCGGGGGACGAGGGCGTGGACGCGGACGCGGACGCGGAGCGGGAGGGGGACGAGAAGCGCTTCCACCAGCGCATCGGGGCTTACGGGGACAGCGAAGCCCTAGTGATCATGAGGTGGGTGGAAATGGCGTCGCGGCGGCGGGGAGGGGATCGGTGGGAGGAGAGACGACCAACACCACCACCATCGGCCCCGCCGTCTGTGCTTTTTTTAGTTTCTCACTCGGGGTCACGGGAGTCGGGACGGAGTCCGGACTTGGGGTTGGTTGGTCTTTTTATTTCGGGTGCGGCTCCGCCTCTGTGGCTGTCAAGGGCCACGCGGCTTTGGGGAAGAAGTCCACCGAGTCAATGCCTCCGGTACACGTCACCAGTTCACCACGCGGCTTTCTCTATCTTTCATCTGCTGTTTTTTCTCTGCAACAGACTGCCCCGATTGTGCGGGAACGAGTTCGGCTGACGAGCGCCAGCGCTCCGCCACCGCGCTGTGGGTCTGGTAGGAGGGCAGACATATGCGCGCCCCACATGTCAGCCGATCTCGTTCCACTGTGCGAGGGCTGATAGGGGGCACCGGCCAGGGAGGAGCTGTGTCCTTTTATTTTGCCGTTTCCTCTTCGAACATGATAGCACAATAGAATTTCAGTTCATTGGTTTATAAAAATTTACTAATTTTAGTATTATTATGATTTCTAATCGTTGTTTGAATATTATCTTGATTGATGTAAGATTCGTATATATCTAACAAATAAATAACATGTTTGAAACGTTTGGTAATGCTCCCTTTCATTATCAACTTATGTACGCTTTCTAAAACCCAGTGCTACGATGTTTTATTCTGATATCAGAGAATCACATGAACCATTACGCCGAGGTGGAGACATGCAAACTCTCATCAACAGCTCCTAACATTCTCTTTGTCTTCCCTTAATTTTCACAGTTTTTTTATGAAATCAGTTGGGTTTTTATGTTTACATCGGACAACTGGTTTCTATTTTTAAATTTTAAAAATTAATTTTTTTGGAATTTCAAATATTTCATTCAACTACAAATTTTATAATTTGGAGTAATTTTTAAGTGGTTTTCTCGGTTTTCAAAAAACCTATGCCCATCGATTTATGCGGTTCCATTGGTTAGAGGAACCCTGTTTTCACATCGCCTTGACTAGTTAGCAACATCTGTGTCGTTGGAATCTTAGCTGTTTCTACTCTTGGTGGGAACTGAACTGCTAACAGTTTGGTGACAATTGGTAGCGATGGTCAACTTCTTATAAACATTTAGCTATATACCAAAACAAAGTCTACAGCAACAACTATCCTCTAAGTCGTTGAAATACACGAGACAATCACCTCTGCGCTTTCAATCTCATCTATACATGCATTGCTTACATGTGCTTGTTTTTCAAGTATGTGCTAATTTAACCATTTGTATTGTTTATTGTCACTGCTATACTTGAAGCTAGCTTATATATCGATCCCTCTATTTTTAATTAAAATCATAATAATCATTATTAACACAATGTGAACATACATGAGAAATTGCAACCAGATTCCCTCATAAGACACGAGTGGTGAGTGAACTGCAAGATCGTGTAATTATGAAAGCCCGCGCAAATTAAAGACATGCAAAATCGCAACACCTCGTGCCATCCAGACATAAAAATCAAACGGATCCAAGAACATTGATGATGAATTTAGACGGGTGAAGAGGCTGCTGAAGGTGCTGTAGATATTGCTTCTTCTGTTCTAAAATATAAGTATTTTTAGATTTAGTCAAAGTTAAATTTTTATCACTTTGACTATTAATAATATATAACTAATAATATTTTATTATATAAAATTTATATTTTTAAAATTCATTATTAAATAAACTTTTATAAAAAAATATATTTTTATATTAAAAAATTATGTAATTTTCTAAATATTAGTAGTAAAAGTTAAAAATTCTTATCCAAACCTAGAAATACGGATGGTAATTCGGGTCTCGAGTTCGGATCTCTGTCGGGTTTTGGACTCGACGGGTGCGGATGCGGGGGTGAAAATTCACCCGCGGGTCGCACCCGCACCCAACTCACATAATATCGGGTGCGAGTTTTATTTCGCACCTGACAAGGGACTCGAAATTTGACCTAAAACCCCACAAGAGACTCAAAACCCGATCTGAAACCTGACAAGGGACCTGAAGCTCGATCTCAAACTCGACAAGGGACCTGAAACCTAGTCCGAAACCCAACGGCGACCCGATACCCGATTCAAAACCCGATAAAGATTCGATACCCATGTGTATACTATGATATATATGCACTTTATAACAAAACTCGACAGAAACCGGATACCTATTGAAACCCAACGGGTTTGGATGCGGGTTTTACTTTTTACCTACGAGTGCGGATGCGGGTATAATATTGCACCCGCAATATTTTTTGAATCAGGTGAATTTTTGCAGAACCCGATTCGAACCTGATCTGTTGCCATTTTTATGTACAAATACTTATATTTTGAAATGGAGCTAGTAGATCCAAAAAATCATAATCACTACCGATTTCATTTTCATTATGATCATGGTGTCTGCATGAAAACTTGCTTTTGGAATGTGTTGGCCTGACACGTTGCATTCATTCATCTTTGATTCATCTTTGTGTTTTGACACTTGTTTTAAACTAACTACTCTCTCTATCTCTCAAGTTTTTTCAAATTATAAGTTATTTTTACTTTTCGAGACATAATTTTCTCTTTTCAATACATCTTTATTCTATTTCTCTCCTTCTCATTTTCAAAACATCTCATATTTTTTATTTTTCTTAATTCCTATACCCACTTTATAAAACATGACAGAGAAAGTAATTATTATATATGTCATGTATACTGCTTCCATAAATTTTATTTTTTTAAAATATGCTACCGATGTGTCAATAATAAAAAGCATATATTTCAATAACATATGGTCCTCGATGGGTTATCTAAAATTTTGTAGAATAGCAGTGTATCAAATTATTCTTGTATACTACTACTACATTATTCAAACGTATCCCTGCCTTTATACGAAGAAACCAAAATTCAGTACCCATGAAACATGGCGTGAAAAAAAAAAAACAGGTCGGGAAAAGACAAAAAAAAAGATGAAGAAAACAAAATTCTCTGGTAGGACACGTAAGCACTACCAGTAGCAGTCACGGTGTATTTCGGCGGCCCAACGTCCGCCCGCAACTCCGCAAGCTGTGCCTGTGCCACATTTGAGCCCACGCAAACCAAAACCAGTCGAAACACCGGCACCCCTCGCCCCTCGCGGACAGACCCCAAACCGACCGGGCGGCGATGGTGTCGGACTCGGAGCTGGTGGAGCGGCTACGGGAGGTGCTGCGGTCGTCGGACCTCAACACCACGACCACCGCCGCCCTGCGGCGCCGCCTCGAGGAGGACTTCGGCACCGACCTCTCTGACAAGAAGGCCTTCATCCGGGAGCAGGTGGACCTCTTCCTCACCGAGTTCGCCGCCAAGGCCGGGCCGGAGGAGCCCAAGGAGGAGGAGGAGGCTGAAGAGGCAGCTGTTCCCAAGGAGGAGGAGCCGGAGCAAGAGGAGGAGACAGAGGAGGGCGAGGGGGAAGAGGAGGAGGAGGGCGAGGAAGAGGAAGAGGAGGAAGACGAGGATGGGGACAGCGGCAGCTCCCGGAAGAAGCGGCGGTGAGGGGCTCTTGCTCTGCGTATCTCCCTTTGAATATCAAGCCCCGCTTAGATTTATGTGGATGCGTCGTATCTTGGGGGAATGTGTCCGCTCTGTGCGTGTATTTTGTTGCGAATTGTGATGCACGGATTCCTGGGTTGAGCTCGGCAGTCATCCTTCAAAAGTGTTAGAGTATATTTTAGGATTGGATAAGGACCTGGTTTGTTATGTTAGGTTAGATTTGTTTTTATATATTCCAACACTAAGGATTCCAGATTGCATTGCTTGGACTAGGAAATTGCCTCTTGATTAGCGTTCGGTTTGTGATTTGCCCACTAGTGGGGTATTGGAAGAGTGGGATTTTAGGCATTTAGCATAATATGTCTGCCATTTAATGGCAAATTTCTTTTCTCAATATATTCACTAAGGTATATTCTGCTTTCTGCGTTGGCTGCTTATTTCCTTCCAAATTTGTTTTGTGAATGAAGGAACTAGGTTGAGTTTTCTTTTTGTCGTTGGATTACATAACCTAGCTGGAGATGGTATAGTAATGGTTGTGTGGGAGAAGTTGATGTAATTTTGAGTAAGTTTGTTCAATTTCTGTATCCAGATGTGGTGTATTTTGTATTCAGCTGTTGTGTATTTTTTATAGTTGCACTTCCCACCATGGATTTTGATGTTTCATGCACACTAGATTATCAGTACCTGTTTTGAAGAAAGACAATGGGTAGTGTTAATTGTTACTTGCTATCACAAAATGCATGAGGGGGCAGCCCGCTGCACGTAGCTGCTGCTGCTTGCAAAGGGTCCGACCACTTTATGTCTTTTGTGCGCAACCTTACCCTGCATTTCTGCGAGTGGCTGTTTCCAGGGCAAAAAACCATGACCTATGGTCACAAGGCAACAGTTTTACGCTGTGCCAAGGCTCACCTCATGGTTACAAGATGCATCCAACGACAAATTCATTTACATTGTAAATTGACCTCGCCACCTCCCTCATGCACTGGATAGTCTATTCTCATGTACAAGATCTGGGGACGTCATGTAGGACATATGATGTTCTTACTATCAATATTGCTGGTCCTTTCAGAATAATCACACCTTGCTAAATAGCCCTCCCTCAAATTTTGTAGATCGGATAAAACTAATAACATTGGCAAGAGAAAGGGTGGTGGCTTTACAAAATTGTGCAGTCTTTCCCCTATACTTCAGGAGTTTGTCGGCGCCTCTGAGTTAGCGAGGACAGAGGTAACACTATCTCATCAATACTGTCATTCTGTATCATTTATTGGTTGATCATGAATGGTATATATCATTTAGTTGTGTTTTGCTGTTCTGTTTGCCTTCAGGTTGTCAAGAGGCTTTGGGCATATATCCGAGAAAATAATCTGCAAGACCAAAGCAATAAGAGGAAGATTCTATGTGATGACAAATTTAAGAAGCTCTTCAATGTCAATTCTATCGATATGTTCCAAATGAATAAAGCATTGACCAAGCATATATGGCCATTGAATTCAGAAGGTCTCTCTTTCTCTCTACACCCACCCTTAACTCTTAAGTGCCACTACAATTGCAGGAAGAGAAACAATGGGTACTAAATTAAATATTAACATCAAATATGAATTTTCACATCTACGAGTGAATGTAATGAAATCAGTTGAAGTCATACCATCTGAGTTTTTTTTTATTACCTTGTGCTTGAATTGCTACTACAGTACACTATCTTTTCTTTTGTGGGGGTTGTCAGCATATGAGATATGTTAGAATTTGCTTAACAATTTGTAATATTATGTTGCAACCATCAAGAAATCTATCTGGTGACACCTTTAATTCATATACTTGGCTCCCTTATTGTTGTTTGTTTTGACTAGCATGCATGTTTGTACTGAACTGATCTCTCTTCATTGAAAACTTTTCTGGTGAACGCAAATGCTGCCTGATTTATTTACCAGCTTTGCTTATTTCATTAGTTAGACCCTGTGCAATTTGGCATGGTTACGCAAGAGGAAAATGATCTCCGTGTTCTATTCCTCATAATTTGACTATGTTGTTGTTTTATTTGGCTAACCTAACCTATAGTTTATCAACTTCCCAGTTATCGAGAGAACTTATTGTACTATGATTTGCCAGGTCCTGTCTCTCCTGACAGATCAGCACCCAAAGAGAAGCCGCCAAAGAGAGAAAGGAATGAAGGTTAGGAAATATTTGCTAATCTTACCATAGTCATGAGTTTCTATTCTCATTGATCTATTTCTAAAAAATGTCTTTTGCAGGAAACAAGCAAAAGGGTAGCTCCTCTGGGTCCGGTTCTGGTCTTCTTGCGCCCCTTCAACTTTCAGATGATTTAGTTAAATTTATTGGTACTGGTGAGAGTATGCTATCCCGATCAGATGTCGTGAAGAGGATGTGGAACTACATAAAAGAGAACAATTTGCAGGTAAATTTTCATTCCCTGGATACTAAGTTGTGGTTTGTATAATATCAATATAATATCAATGTAAGCCTCCTAGTCCTAGGGCCTGTTTGGTTTGAGTTCTGAGCAAGCTGCATGCGCAAAGCTGTTGCCTGTAGATATCCTGCAAATTCATTGAGATTTACCTGGTCAGGCAAGCATGGTTGTTTGTTGTTTGGCTGATGACACATGCCTGAGATAAAATGTAAATATAAAAAATCTCGATCTACAGGGTACTCCCTCCGTCCATGTTTTTTGGGCGTATTTGCCGGGGAGTCTTTTCCACAATTCTTAGATGCATTTCAGTTGGAGTCTCGATTATCGTGCATGGTTATTGGCTTGAACTCGTCCATAAACTTTGCATGCTTCCCTGTGGTGGCTGGTTCGGGTGCCTCTTCGTGTTGCCGTCTTGATCTGCGAGTCCATGCGTCGCTGTGGCCATCCTGACTCGCTACCTCCTGCCACGACTCTCACGGAACGAGCATTCCGACGCGATTTAAGTCTGCTGGATTAAATTGGAGAGTGGTGTGTTTGAAGCCACACTTGCTCTCCGTGCCAGTGTGGTCTCCGTGCCAATACGAAATATGTCCAACAATAATAGACGGAGGGAGTATAAGACAACCACTGGGTATTTTTCGTAAGAGAAGACCTCACATGTGGGACAGACAAAGGGATTTTTTTAACCTCTGCCTGAAATTCTCCCACGGGGAGTCGATCCCAGGACTTAAGGAGTGCTACTAGAGCCAACTATTCAACTCAGCTAGAGTCCCGTTCGCATAAAACATAAATATGAAAGTGCATTTTTGAAAATGACAAAGTGTTAGCTGAGCAGTATGTCTTCTTTTGACGTACTTACCTTGATTGGTCCTCTGAAACGAAGCATCCCGATTCACACTAGTATGCATTGTTGACTAAGGAGATTTACTAGCTGGGCAGCTTGGTGTGGAAGATGGAGTTGATTTTTCTCTCTGCTAGCAGAGCTGCTTTCCATGGAAGACTAAGAGAAAGATATTTTTCTTGCTGCCCTACCCACTTCTCATCCTTTTTCCCGTGTGAATCTGATCGTAGTGCTCCATGGTATCCGTATTTTCAGATCGTTTCAAATTTCCAGACAAAAACGGGAATGGACGGAAACAGGATTAAAAAAATAGAAACGGGATCGGAAATGGTTTGACATTTTTCCGACCGTTTTTACGAAATCCCGTTTTAAACCGGGAAAATCCCAAACAAATCCCTTTTTGCAATTCGGGATACAGCCCACAAACCTAGCTGAAAGCCCAGTTGGCCTTATAACAATAATACTGCCCAACTTGGCCCAGCTGCGTGCCTTCTCAGTTCTCCAGTGCAGGATCCCTCAACGAACAATGTGGTACTAATCCCCACGGCTGCACCTGCGCCAACCGAGTTGGGCCAGCCTGTCAAATAGCTTTCTCGGTAGAGGATGGCCCATTTGGTCATTTGCGTTCATTTTTTTTAGACCAGGCACTACGCTTTTGGTTTTCTTTCTACCATGTCGATGTTTCTGATTTAATTCCGATTACCGACCGATTCTGGTATATTCCGTCCGGCTTGGTCTGTTTCCGAAGCTTCGAATTTATCCCGTTCGTTTCCATTTCCGACTTTTCCATTTTCGTTTCCGTCCATGATAAAGTGTGAAAATGGAAATGATTGAGGTAGGTTCCCGAATGTTCCCGTCCATTTTCACCCCTAGGAGGATTTGAGCTCACAGAGACAGTGCTCGCGTCGCCACCGTCAGGATCTATGGTGTTGCAAATTTGGTGGAGGATCAAAGCTTTGGCCTATGGTGTGAGCTAGCAGTTCCGGTGGTGGCATCTGCAGGTGCGTCTGGCCGGTGACGATGACAAACTGAAGGAAGAGAGCAGAGACCCAGGATCAAAAGAATTAGTAGGCAATTAACATTTAGCAATCAGGGTGTGTGGCTAGGCTGAGCCAGCTATCTGATTTTGAGTGCCTGGGCCCGGACAGGCTGGCTGTACGGGCTGATGGTTAGAACTCCAGCCAAATGCACCCTGCAGGTTACAGGCAGTGCTTCAGGCCCAGGCAGCTTGGCCAGGGTTCAAACCAAACAAGCCCCCTAGATACTGATGGACTGAATGTTTTAGTTGTCTATTTAGGAATTTCTTTTTATGAACCCTAAAGTTCATTTCCATACGTGAATGTGCATATCATCTGAGCTTCTGTTTTTTATATTGTACTCTTGCATTATGTAGTTATAAACTGGAATACTAAGTGTGGTTTCAGCTGAACTAGAACATTTGGATCTGTCTTTGTTGAAACTGGAGCATATGAAGTTAACTCAAGAAATTTTGTTATGTACCACATAAGCATCTAGGGCTTTATGCCTTATTAGTAAGCCTAGTCTGGACAACCTACAAGTACCATATATATTCAAGTGTACTTTTATTAGCATGGCATTCCATAGGAATCACCTCTGCAGATGTTCTAGTATAGCTAAAATTTGAGATATGTTTTACTTCCAGGCCCTCTTGATTCCGGTTGCCTTTCTATAAAAGCAGGCTGTATGCCTACTCACAACTGTTTAATGTTGATACTGAATGCCACTAACAACAGCCAAGGTTTCGAGAAATTGTTGAAAACAAGATTTCAAAACCTTCCATTTTTCACATTGTTTTGCAAGTGTCAGGAATACAGCATTGACCATTCTATGGCTGCTATTCAGCAACCTCATGGCTAATTGCATGTTATATTTAACTGTGTTAACTGATATATGGTTGTTCGGATGCTATGACTACAATAATTCACTATTTAATGTGCTGAGAACTTGTCTTTCTAAATGGTCACTGAATAGCCACATCTATAGTAATCATGGAATATCATCTCAGTAGCTTCACAAAGGTTGAATATTAGTACATGAACACTGCATCAGTCTTTGTTGGTTTAATTATATCAGAGCTAAGAGCTAAACAAGCAAAATAGCATTGTCATCAGTGTGCCATTGGGAAGGTAGGATATGCTATTCTTTATATTCCTTTTCTCTTTATGATATGTTTTCATCCAGTTTTCTTTGTCCTGCACCATGGACAATTGTTCCATTATTTAGTTAACAACTCTGACTTCTTGCTAGTTGGGCCTAGCTGCATTGTCTTTCCCTGATTTAGTTGGTCAATCCGGGCCTGTATTTTTTCTTGTCATTTGGTCTTCTGCAGTTTTTGTTCATGTATTTTCATATGCCTTTAAATTCTTGAGGGTTGATAATCATTACAATTGATCTTTATCGCCTGGAATCATAAGAGCTGAATCTGAACTAATGCTGTCTCAACTCTTTCCTAGCTTGTGCTTATTCCTTTTAATGTAGCGAATCTGTTCTTAACTGTTTTTCTCATCATTTATTTTTGTGGTGGTAGGATCCTTCTGACAGAAGGAAGATAATATGCGATGAGAAGCTAAAGGATCTGTTGCAAGTTGAATCATTCAATGGCTTCACGGTCTCGAAGCTGCTTGCCCCCCATTTTACCAAGACGAAATAGCAACCTGCTGTCCAGAGCAGCTAAAACCCAAAGTGATGGGTGATTTTGTCTTGCAGAATGTGTAATCATGAGACAACTAGGAGCTCTCAGAAATGTGAGATTTTAAGTTGAGCTGTTGGAGTTTCACCCTTTATCAGTAGTAGGTTCCTCAAATGTCTAATGAAGTTACCAACTGTTAACTAACTGTTTCGTTCTCTCAAAAAATGTTGGAACATAAATATTATGCGCATGGCTCTAGTCATATCTTCCCATGTTTTTTTTTGTAAGGATTCAGGATTAGATTGCTTGGTCTCCTCAATTGGCTGTAGGGCTCATGGCGACGTAAAGGCGAAGGGAAGCCACTAGCAGTTGTCTCTAAGATTACCGGGGTTGTGACTTCTGAATTGGGGATTTCCACTTTTTAGTGAATCTTTCATCTTTTTGGCTCTTGATATGGATGAAGTTTGTAGCAGTAGTGGAATCGCTTTTTTCTGTATCTTCCCACTGTCTTACTATCCGTTGCTCCTCCACTTGTTTAGGAGACACGCACATGTAGGCTGCGTTCGGTTTAAAATAAATAGGAGGGGATTGAGGTGAAACGAGGAGGATTGAATCTTTACTTAGAGAGAGTAATGAATTCATTCTCCCTTTCTAATCTATTTTGATTAAATCATAACCGAACAAAGCTGTAGGGATCACCTAATCTGCATCTGCTTTATTTTGCGAGTCAGTAGCATGGCAGATTGCACGAAAATTGCCACAGCCACTAACGATCTGTGTGGTTTCGACCTCTGAGTACTGATAGTCGTTATTTCACGGTGTTTCGGTTTCTTCATAGACTGAACAGATTCTGATAATTTCTGGTACCAACCACCAAGGGTGCACAATGCAGAAACAGAATGTGAATCTCGTACTAAATCGTAAGCCAGAGACAATTCTGTTTCAGCTGTTTGGTTGTGCGTCGTCGTCTTCGGTCCTTGTCACCCTCACGCGGTGGTTGCCGGGATCCGTCCATGTGAAGTGGGTCCGGCTTACTAAGGCCTGTTTGTTAGAGATTTTGTTTTTAACAGTGCTAGTGAAAATAATCAGTTCAGATTTTATTTCAAATTCTTTTAACTGTAACTTTTAAAATATAGAATCTCACAATCTATTTTTTTTCAGCTTTTGTCAAATTTTATTTCGCACAACACAAAATCTCTAATCTACGATCTTATAGTCTACTTATTTTTTTAGCTTTTGTATTAGAACTTTTTACAATCTAACTTTTGTATAAATTTTTACAATCTAATAGATTTTCATAATGTCTAGGGGAAACAAAGAGAGTCTATATAGAAGCGCTCGTGCAAGCTTACAGGCCAAAGTTATTTCAACTAGAGCAAACATTTCCATAGAAAACACCCCCAAAATTTGCATCACTCATAGCAGCTATTTTTTGTATAAACTACGCATAGTTTTGTGCTAAACATAAACCGGCAGATTTAAGTCGAAGATAAATAGACAGGTTTTGCTAGGACCGAGCGGCAGAATCACGGAGCCCAGTTTTGTCCTTGGAAATGCGACGAATGGAGGCCGCAAAGCTACTAACAGTGACGTCCCCATCCAATCGCACGGACGCTAGTCCTCGTCCTGTGATCGTGTCCATATCGATATGCTAAAGATCGGTCCAGATTCTAACCAACCAAGCCGGGCGTGGATCGCGAATAGTAAGATCAGGTGAGATACTATCGCCGAAGCTTGGTGCCCAGTTGTTCCGTGTGGCGGGGCAGTGCGCTCGTCGCTGTCGCACACATGGCCTCTCCGATTCGCTGCCATCGCCTTCGCCTCTCCGGTAACCAGACCTTGCTCACTGTCGTCAAATCTGTTCAAACTTCAGAGATGCTACTCATATTTCAGAAGAGCATCTGAAAAAAATCAAATATTGCGCAGTACTCCATCCTCTAAAAGTTCAACATTTCGAATCCAGACATAAGTGTGCGACATACTGACTCTGTGCAGTGGGCGTAAGCGCCTCTTTTACCAGGTGACTTCGCGCCAAGCAGTGCAAGGAAGAGGAAAATATCCGGGACCGGAGAACAGGAAGGCGTAAATGTCAAAGATAGTACTCCTAGTAACATCTTTAGGCAGAAAGATAAGGATAAAGCGCAGCTCGATGTGCGCCCGTGGAGACTTGATGGCGTTTCAGCTCTTGCGTCCACTATCTGCAAAAGTCAAAGACTTTTTTTGTACCATAAATCAAAAGAGGCAAAGGCTGGAAAATGGACAAGTGGTTAAGCAACCTTTTACGTACGTCCCCACTTTTATCGGTCCCCGTCGAAGTGCAGTACTGGTTATGTACTTACCCGGTCTCGAACCTCTTGCCCCTCGATGTGAAATACTTTTTTCGATTTTAAAATATTGATACGATTGACTTTTAAAATTAACTTTAACTATTTATTTTATTTAAAATATTTGTTTAAATGTATAAAATTTTGTTATTATTTAATTATCATTAGTGAAATTTAAATCACGACTCTGCAAGTGAATAAATGAGGCTCATAATTTATACTGTCAATGATAAATAAAGTTCTGCAAATAAATGACACGTGAATTTAAATGACATATTTTAAATTTTACAAAATTATAATGATATATATCAAATTAATTCTAATTTATACTGTCCACTGCTAACAAGAAACCTTATTTATGTTCCAGGTCAGATATAGGCTTCTTCTCTGATCAAACGCGGCTAAAGAATGGTTTGAGAACTGCATCGATTCATGCCTCATGCCTCTTGCCTCTTGGACACCGATTCAAGCGGCGGCCATGACCAGGCTGTGGTTGAACTTGAACACGTCGGTGGAATAGGATTAGGAATGGCCGTGCTGGCATGCGTTCTTCTAGTAGTACGGAGCAGATTCCTTCGGTTTGCCTCCTCGAGGCGTCGACGGGCCGTTTTGTGGCCGGTCTTGGTTTAGGTACGCCCAACGAATGCGACTTCTCCTTCGCAGTCTCCACGAGCTCTTGTTTGGCTTCTGGGAGCTGGACCCCTAGCTGACCGAGTCCGGGTGAGAATTTTCCGCAGGGCGTTGTGTCCCTGAACCTCTTCCACAGTAGTTTAGGAAACTATACATCGTATTAGTCGTATTTAACCTCTCGATTTTCCATTAAAAAAGAGGTTAGTCGTAAGGTAAATTCGAGCTTGCTTCCAGGTCCTACGTTGGATGAAAAATCCTATGCAGCGAGGAAAAGGGCACCGAGCTAGCCACCCAGGCGGCCGGCCGGGTAGCAATCGCTGAAAAGAGGCATCAAAATGCAATCGGAAAGACGAGCACCTTAACCAATCAGGGAATCCAATTCAGGAGCACTAATAATGCGCTTTTTTTCGACACGGTATTCTGTATCGATCTCTGGGGGCATCCTGTCCTACTATCATCCGTCTTCCACCTTTCAGGTGGCCACCGAGAGGGAGGGAGAGAGATTCCTCAGCCCGTTCGTCCAAAGTGCTCGCCTTTTGGTTCGCTTCCCAACCCACCCAGCTCACGTTGCCAGGAGGCGGCCGGCTCGCGGATATCTTCTCGTCGATTCTCTCGGGGTCACACGGACGGACACGACACGATCAAGTGGGCTGGCGACGCTCTGACATGACGCGTCTAGATAGGAGTATCGCTTTTGTTATGGTTGGGGATAACACGGACGCCGCGTTCTACGGTTCGGGTTTGGATAAAGACGGAGCAGGTGCAGTGGACTGTTGTGTTTGTTTCGTCGTCTTCTTTCTCGAAGACATCAGAGTGACACCCGCTCTTATCCCTGGCCGGCCAATGCAGTACGAATCGATGCTGTTCGTTCTCCAGTGACTGTGACACCCAAAATTTCAAACCTTTCCAAATATTAAAATTTCAAAAGTTAAATGCATTTCACAATTTAAACTAGATTGAAAATTCTTTTAAAAATAAATTTGCTAAGGAGTGCATAGCAATTCATATCATTGCATATAATTTAAATAAATTCATTGAATGAACAAATAGTAATTAATAGAATTAAAAAGGAAAAGAAAAAGAAAAGAAAAAAAAAGAAAGGAGAAAACCCCTTGGGCCGCCGGCCTCCTCCCTCTCCCCCTCTCCCCGTCAGCCTACTCTTCTCCCTCCCTCCCGCGCGGCCCAGCCAGCCCAGCAGCTCTCTCTCTCTCACCGC
>BCLH01000931.1:0-22747 GCA_001602315.1 Zoysia pacifica | reverse complement strand
TTCCCTGATTCCCGACGTGGCCATGGAACCCTAGCATCCTCCTCCTCCTCCTACGGCGGCAACCCACATGCAGCCCCCCTCTCGGCTCCGCCGCCGTGTGGAGCGAAGGAGCGCATGAGCCTCCATCCCCGCTGCCGCGCTTGTCCCCGACTACTTCACCACTGTGATATCTCTGGTCCTCCAGCTATCTGTTACTTAGTATTGAATATATCCAGTTTGATTTATTTATTTTATGCAAATTTAAGAGAGATGTGGTGTGATGTACAAGTAGAAATGTGGATGTAGGTATCGCTGAAACATGTTCCCCCCATTTTGTCCATCACATATAAAAAAAAAGAAAAGGCTTCCTTCTTTTGAATTACCTGCTACCATTTCTCATTCAATCCAAGAATATTTGTGGATTGAAATGGTCACTTTGTAGAGCATGCTTCTCCTGTGCTAGCTACATTCGCTTTTGCTCTTAGCATATGATACGATATAGCAATGCATTGATTGTAGGGGAAAAAAATCTGGCTATCCTTGTGGTCTTGTGTATACTACCAGTTAGAGTTAACAAGCATTGATAGTATATACCAGTTAGAGTTAAGAATCATTGATATTGTAAATGTCTGAAACTAAGAAAGTTGAACAGATGCTCTGCTTACTCCCTTATTTTACTTTTGGCTTTCTCTGCCCCTACAACTCAAACATGAATCATGTTTAATGTCCAATATTGTTTGCAGCAATTGGTAATTTCAAACTTTGGGTCTGAAGGAATTTCCTTTACAATTTATGGCCACTATCTTAGTTTCATTAAATTCATTACATAGCACATAGTTTGTGCTAGCATGCATGTGTTCTTCACATTTTCTTGTTCTTTTATGAATGACTGCTGTTTATCAGTTTTTGTACACTTCTTCGCCTTGGTCTTCTCTAATATAAATTTCCTACACTGTCATGAACAGATAGATGAGAATGTCCAGCGCGAGATAATTAACCACAGATCGTTGAAGCATCCTAATATTATTAGGTTTAAAGAAGTAAGTTGGGACCGTGATAATTTATT
Source organism: Zoysia pacifica (assembly GCA_001602315.1). Taxonomy (NCBI): domain Eukaryota; kingdom Viridiplantae; phylum Streptophyta; class Magnoliopsida; order Poales; family Poaceae; genus Zoysia; species Zoysia pacifica. The sequence continues at coordinate 21,702 of BCLH01000931.1, read as the reverse complement.
TTGCGAAATCTTCAAGTATCGAACAACTTATCTAAACTAGAATTTTCCATATGTAGGTCATTTTAACACCAACTCATCTTGCTATTGTGATGGAATATGCCTCTGGTGGTGAACTTTTTGAGAGAATATGTAAAAATGTTCGATTCGGTGAAGATGAGGTATGTACTTGCTCCTTTATTCCTCTTTTATCTTGATACATCTCATTTTTTAAACCTGCTGACTATATATGCATCTTCCATGTTTTTAGGCACGCTACTTTTTCCAGCAGCTAATCTCAGGAGTAAGCTACTGTCATTCGATGGTATGAGTTTTTGAATGACTTATCATCCATCTTACTGCTAATGTCTATGCATTTCATGAATTAAGTATACTTATCCCATCCCAATCTTAATTTTCTAGCAAGTATGTCACCGTGATCTGAAGTTGGAGAACACGTTGCTGGACGGGAGTGATGCTCCGCGCTTGAAGATATGTGACTTTGGTTATTCCAAGGTTTGCCCCAAATCATTTAATCTTATTCTATCTAAATTTCTGTGATATGTCCGTTTTAATGTTGTGCAACCTGTCATTGTCTGATGACTACTTGGAGAATTCACTGTTTTGTATCTTCATATTCACGCTGCAGTAGAATGAGTATGGTGTTGTTTTCAAAAAAAAAAAATTTAATGAATAATGCATGCTCAATCTTTTGCAGTCTTCAGTTCTTCATTCTCAGCCAAAGTCAACTGTGGGGACACCTGCTTATATTGCACCTGAAGTTCTACTGAAAAAAGAATATGATGGCAAGGTACTTATGTTTGAGACATTTCTGTCAAAAAAAATGTTGTTAAGTGTTTGAGACATTTCTGTCGCAAAAAAAAAAATGTTTGAGACATTTGCTAAATCATGTTGTGAAGTGTTTCCTGGAGAGCTGGTTGTGTTTCCCCTTTTTGGAAAATTGTGAGGCCTTATCCATACTGCTGATCTTTGCCTTGTACATACTAACGGTCTTTTATGACTGACAGATAGCTGATGTGTGGTCTTGTGGTGTAACTCTCTATGTTATGGTAGTTGGTGCGTATCCTTTTGAAGATCCAGAAGAGCCTAAGAACTTCCGTAAGACTATTCAGGTTATCGTAATTTCTTATTGTTTTTCTATGTTTGGCCAACTTTGTATCCCTTTCACACTATGCATCATCTCACTTAGCTAAAAATCTAATGATAATGATGTCTTGCTGCAGCGAATCTTGAATGTCCAGTACTCAATTCCAGATAACGTGAACATATCTCCTGAGTGCAGGCATCTTATTTCAAGAATATTTGTTGGTGATCCTGCTATGGTGAGTCCTTCAACGTCATAACTCAAGAAACCATGCTTTGATATGTATATCTGTATCTTGTGAAATATGCTTTGTCAATGTGTTCCTGAAATTTGTCTAAAATTCAGCAAACTGATAAAATCTGCAACGATTAGTAATAATCTTTTGTAGACTCTAAGCCATAATGTAGGAGCAAGACGGCTTAACAATTTCAACGCGGATTAATCTCTTCTTAAGGGCAAAAGGATTATGTTGTAACGTAGTGCTAGCATAGGCAGATTGATGTGTATGTCTTTTTGTCATGACATGTTTTGGTGTACGTGACTATGGCACTAGTGATTCTATTTTTGTTACTTTTCGTCATTGTTTTCATTGCTAACTAGCAGCTAACATGATGTGCTGTTAAAAATGTCATTTAAGTTGCGTGTGTATAGAACACGAGTATGTCCCAAGAAAGTGTACAGAACACTAAGATGTGTCTCCAGGAAAGTAGATAGAACACTTTCTGCTCGAACAAAATTATTGATGACACTGTTGAATACACTGCTTTGAACTTAATCATATTAGTAATTCAGTATACTTTTTGACATTTTTCTTTACAACATGCAGCGGATTACAATCCCCGAAATCAGAAACCATAGCTGGTTCTTGAAGAACCTTCCTGCTGGTCTGATGGATGATAGCATGAGCAACCAGTACGAGGAGCCTGATCAGCCGATGCAGACCATGGATCAGATCATGCAAATTTTGACAGAAGCCACCATACCCCCTGCTTGTTCTCGCAGCATAAACGTCCTAGCTGATGGACTGGACATGGACATGGACGATGACATGGATGATCTTGAGTCCGACTCTGATCTTGATGTTGACAGCAGCGGTGAGATCGTGTATGCCATGTGAATGTAATTTTAGATCCGCCGGAGACAAATCAGGCTTGAGGATGCCCTGATGTTGTGTAGCGCTTTTCAAGGAACTAGCATCCTTTTGTGAAAATGGTTCGGTAGTTTGTTCAGTTTCTTGAACAAGGAACCTCAATCCAATTCTGTGGAGCAGTAATGCTGTAAAACAACTGGAGTTTACTCCGTGGAACTTGACTCCTCCTTGCCTTTTCCGGATGTGATGGGCACATTCGGATCTGTGTGTAGTTCACACTACACTTCACAAAACTGAACTACAGCACATGAAAAGACACCACAGCCACAAAGCTTTGTGTTTAGTTGAGCTGTGAGCTGTGAAAAGTAGTCGTGAGTTGTAAAAAAACAGCTATAAAATATGAGCTATGAAAAAGTTGAAAGTCGTTTGACTGAAAGTAGCTGAGGTTGTGAAATTGTAAGATAATTTATATGTAAATTGATCATAAAATATTATATTGTTCACTTATTATATATATATATATATATATAATTATAATATATATAATATATATAATTATATGTATAAGTATGATATAATTATAATTATATAATATATTTATAATTATATAATTATAATATATATAAATCGATGCTCACAGCTGAAAAAAAAAGTCTTTGCTTTTGTACTAGAAAAAAGTTGATTTCTCTCGGAAGAGCTTTATAATGAGCCCGTTCCAACTGGCGCCACTCTGCTTCAATGTTAGCAAGGATATACTCGTAAAGGGCGCTCTTGATTGAAGGTGTTATTCTGCTCCATCGAAATAAAGGCAACTGTAGATTGAGCTGGAGATGATTTGGGCTAAAACTATGTGTGCAACACATTTTTGTCTCATTTAATTTTCATCGAAGAGTCCTCAGCTCTTCATAACCAACTAGGAGTAACTAGTAATACTTTTCTGTCGATGTTTTGTACATCAGTATAGTAAATTTATACGATCGAACGAGAGATCATGCGTTTTCGAAATCAAATATCTAATCTACAAGCGAGATTCAAATGTTAACCTAGTTCGGACCGCTCGAGGCGTAATACTTTACATTCAAATATGAGAAATCAATCAGATGAATATCAAGAACACGAGAGTACAATGTGGATGGGTTCTGAACAGATCTGAGAGTTTCAAGCTCGCGTGATAGAGATGGTTTATAAGTGGTGATGTGTATCTTTTTTCGTGGCTGTTATCGCTATTGTATATAGCTTGTGTCTTGTTTTCTTGATTTTCGGGCGCCCCTTTATAGAGCCGGATTTGGGTTGGTTTGACCGAATCATAGTTGAGGTGATCGGACTATAGTTTGAGCATCTTGCCGCATACAGAAAACGGGTAATCTTTTGACAGATGGGGTCACGATCTTCTGTGGATCATGCTCTCTGATGTTTGAGGCAGACGATCGACGCCTCCCGTTCGTACCCTTGTTCATTGAGAAGGAACAGAGTTGCTTTACTGTTCAGCTTTATCGTCTGGTGGGTTGTTTCTTGTCCAATCGGATAGTTACGGAATTTTTCGGAATGCTTATCTTCTCTGTGAAGCTATACGTCGTTAGGAGTTCTGAATCGTCGTGACTATTGAAGTAGTGACTGCTTTGTGACGGTTGGCGGATGAGTCCCGACTGCTAGGGTCCTGACAGATCGGGTCTCAACCTCTGAGGGTCAAGGCAATTACATCCGTCTCAGCTTCGGGCCTTGGCGGGGCTTCCCGACCGCTGAGGCTGGGTCGCTTTTGTGAAGTTTTTAGTGGACCATTGAACGACCACGAATTGTAAGTCGACCGTGCTATAGAAGTTGATTTGTAGATACTCGGGTATACTATCCCGATATCTTGAGAAAGCGAAACTACAGCGCAACACAACACCACAACCAAAAAGCCGTGCAGTGAAGTGCTATTCTGTTTTGATGTGAGCAAAGATGTGTGTACTACATTAAGAGCTCGAGGAAGCCTGAAGCGAGAACCAAAAATTGTGCTGGGTTATTAAAAAGAGAGCTAGCGAACAAACAAGTTACTACTAGCAGTAAAGAATTATCACCACGTATGTACTCTCTTTATTTTTAAATTATTAACACTGTTGATTTTAGATATTAACTTTGATTATTTATTTTATTTAAAAATTAATTTAAATGTGTAAAATTATAATTTATATTCTAACTACTTTGATAAAAATTTAAATTATAACAAAATATATGATATTTATAAAAAAAAAATAATAAAAAAATGATGTCTAAAATCAACAATATCTATAATTTAAAAACAGATAGAGTAATATAACGGACCAAAACCGACAGCAAACGAGTGATGGAGCGAGGCGCGAGAGAAGCAAACAACGCTTGCCTAACCACGAGACAGGACACGATAAAGACCAGCGGTTCTATTCTAGAAAAGCAAAGCTTAGCTCCAGGCTCTAGCTCTTCTCGATCGGCGCAGGCCTGGTGGCCCTTGCTGCATAGCATCGGGATGGAATATTACGTGCGTGTTCCGAGGACGCCACACCACCATGCTGCACTGCACGCCACACGACTCTCTCTCTCTCTCTCTCTCTCTCTCCCCCCGTATTTGTTGAGGCTCCGAGAGCTTTCTCTCTCTTGATACGCATGCATGCTCCGTGGGAGGCAGCGACAAAACAAAGCGGAAGCGATTGATCCCTTCCCTCCACCAACCCCAAGCGCGACACTAGCACAAGGCTGCCTCTCGCAGGGCACTGTGCTGGAGAATCGAATCCCCCTGCACGCAGTTACGACGCCTACTAGCTGCAGCGTAGGGCGCCACACCATGCATGCATGCACGTTACGAGCACCACCAGGACACGCACCGGTCTAGTACTACTAGCTATCTCCACGCACAGTAGCATCACCTGGCACATTGGCGTGGCATGCATGGCCACGAGTACTTTTCTCCTTCTGGGCCCTTGACTGAACCAGTGTTCCGATATGGTCGCTCTGATCGGATTCTGACGCTCGGTCTCTGAGCCGGCTGCGTTCTTGCCTCAAAGTGAAGACAAACTGCTCGCGCTGATCACTCGTTGCTCAGATCGTGCGTGCTTCTGCTTAAAGGGAAGGAGGTGAAGCGAGGTTGGCCTGACAGCCGCCTGCATGAGCCCTGGCGGAGAGGTTCTGGGCATGGTCAGGAACGAGTTTGAACGAGAAATTTTTCTGCGCTTTTGCATGGACATGATGGTCCCGTTTAGTGCTCACCACATGATGCACCAATCATATTGCAGTATTCGTATGTTCATTTGCAATATAGGGACATCACTAGTACTCCTACTACCTGGACAATAATGCATTCACTAGCACGTGGTCTATATCATGAAGTTTTTTTAATGGATTAAATGAAATTGCTCACTGTTAGGAAGATTTGAATCTAGTGGATCAGTTATATGTGCCAAACAAGATTCTGGCAACAGCCAACTAATTAAAAGAATCATCAAGAAAAGGCATACACAGCACATCTTCATGCTAGTAAAAGTTTAGCATGGCATTGGCATGTAGCAACACCAGTAATTTTTCTATCATTCATATTGGCAATACCTGAATTTAGCATGTATTGTACTTTTGTAATACATGTACCGGCAAATTTTTTCATATGTTATTATTCATTTTCTGTTTTTTTTTCACTTGAACCATACGGCTGAGTAGAGTAAGGATAAGAGGCAACAAACTGTTTGTGAATACTTTGCAAAGTATGAGGTCCATGTCAGGATCGGAAGCCAAAGTGAATTTAAAACCAAGTACTCATCGCATGTACTGATGATGAGTGATGGAAGCTTAAAACCATACAGCCATGCATACAGCCATATAGATTTAACAAGATCAACAGCATTGCACATCTATATAATGTACTGTCTGAATCTAGAACACGCCTTAGAAGAAATAATAAGTCCACATGTATCGATGGATAAGTCTGACAACTACGATTAATAGCAAGAAAAGTTGCTCCCATTCTTCCCCTGATTAAAAAAGGTAATTCAAACACCCTTAGTTACCCTCCGACGTCTCACTCAAAACACTACTGTAAAAACCACACACACGACACGACACTGAACTGATGGAGCTACAGATTTCGTACGTAGTACTAGAGTAGCTAGGGTCATGCAGCAGCGGCGACGGGACTGGCTTATGGGAACGCGCCATTGGGGGTGGGCAAGTCCGGCCACGCCACAGGCATCGCCGCCGGGCCGGTCCAATACTGCATCTCAGGCGCGGTGAGGGAGACAGGCAGAAGGTCCAGCTGCCCGGCTGTGGCGCCACTCAGCGCCGCTGAGATGCTCGACACGGCCGGCGGGAGAGAGGTGACCGTGGTGGTGCATGGCAAGGACGTGGCGGAGGCGTCGTACTCGCGAGCGCGCCCCGCGTTGCTAACAACCGCATGCAGCTGGTCGTTGTAGTAGTTCGGCGCCGGCGATTGCGACGACGGTGGAAGCTTTAGCCCGAGGTTTGACAGCACGTCATTGTGGCCGAGAGGACCCATGCCAAGTTGGGAGTCCATGTTCGCCGGTGTGGCAGGAACCTGACGGGGCGCGGACGGCGGCCACAGCGATGCTGGCGCGCCAGTGGCATTGCCGGTTCCCGGCAGCACATGAAGGGGCAGGTGCCCTATGCTGTCGAGGCCAAGGAGCCTGTGCACGTTGCTCCCGCCGTGGCCCTGCATGCCCCTGGCGCTGCTGAGCAGCGCCATGAGCTGCGCAGCGGCGGTCTGCTGCGAGGGGGCCCAGGGAACGGGACTGGCGCCGCCCATCCCCATTCCCACGCCTAGGCCGAGCTGCGGCCCCCCGCCCAACCCCTTGCAGGACATCACCGGCTTTGCGGCGGGTGTCGGCATGGGACGTGGCTTTCGGCAGCCGCCGCCGATGGGGACGTTGCGGAGCGCGCCGCCCTTGGTCCAGTACCGGCGGCACGTCTTGCAGAAGTGGCGCGGCTGGGTGAGGTTGTAGTTGTTGTAGTAGCAGAACTTGGTGTTGGACGAGTTGCAGCGTGGGCACGGAAGCGGCGCCTGCTCCGCCGCGCCTTGCCCCTGCTGCTGCCCCTGGGGCGACGACGTGGCCGACGTCGACCGCTGCGGCAGCGGCTGCTGCGGGGACGAGCGCGAGGAGGTCGACGACGACGACGTGGGCGACGGGGCGGCGACGATGGGATGCAGAAGCATGGGCAGAGACGCCGGGTTCCCGTCGTTCACGCTCTTCAGCTGGTCCATGGCTGCCCCTCCTAGCAGTTCTTGGATCATGGTGACGGATGGTGAAACGGGAAACCTCAAGCTCAACTGCTTAAAAGGCTTCGTGAAGCAGCAGAGGATTATTGGCTCTTTCTTGGAGATGGCAAAGGTGGTGCGCTGTGGTAGCTTTCAGGGGGGCTTGATTGTCTCAGATCATGAGTAGGATGGAGCTGGGTAGTGGTACTGGGATGGGGGGTGGGGGGTTTATAAAGAGGATGGAACTGAGAGAGAGAGAGAGAGAGAGGAGTAGATCATGCCATGGATTTGATTGGATTGTGCTAGGGTCTAGCACGCACCTGCTTTAATTTGTTCCATTCTGTGCCTTGGGCTTTGTCTCTCCTCAGAGAGAACTAAGCCTTGTCTTGATCTGTAATTACCTTGGACACTTTGTTGGCTGCATGTGGGTAGAACCAGGGTTTTGGATTGTAATATGATGAGTAGTACTCCTAGGTTGGATGTAGGGGCCAGTAGCAGTGCCTTGGAATGATGAACGGTAGGGTTTCACCGATTGGGGTCGCTGCCATGATCTAGTTCTAACTGACCAAGTTGTCTCTGCTTTTGGGAAGGCTCTGTTTTTTGTACCCATATGCAGGTGATCATTATTCACTTTCTTTTTGCGAAGGGATCGTTATTCACTTTTACCTACACCATCAAAACCTTAGTCCTTAAGTTCATGTCACCAAAGGCACCAAATTACTCCAAGGTGGTGCCTTTTCGAATCAAAGCATATTTTTCTTGGCGAAAATGCTGAACTGACTAAGTTTGATGAAATTGCGGAGAGTAAACCAAAGCGACTTTTTTTCCATGAAAGTTTGACGACTAAATTTGGTCATCTGCGCCTAGCTAGTTACCAGTGGTAGTGTAGAGGTCTGTGCTTCTGATTTGAAAAGTACTATACAATATGCAAATCTATGTGTACGTATGCCTGACGAAGGGCGAGACATGTTAGTTTGTCTCGTTGTGACATCCTATTTGTCGCAAATGGAATTAATTGGAGCACAACGCGTCACTCTCCGCGGACTGGTAACGTTCCGGCCGGCATGACCAGCAAACCGCGCGGCCGGGTAGGGCCTGCCCGGCACCGGCAGCGTGTGGTCATGGCAGTCCAACTCGGCGGCCGGAGCACTACCGGAAGCGAGATATTTAGAGAATGAGATAAAACCATCGCAAGAATTTTCTAAGCAGAAAGGAAGGGAACGTCCTCATGAGCAAATAGCAATTCAGTCCCCCACCCCAATCATGCAGTCCAGAGCTGCGTGACTCACTCGTGAAGGAGGTGACGACGCCCTAGACGAGAGATCAGTGTCCTTATTTGAGTTGTTTTTTGATCGGATATTTGGGTTGTGTTTGAGAACGCATGTGATGTGGAGAAAGAAGGAAGGAAAAGGACGGTGCATGGTGGCGTGCCAAAAGCTTTGGGAACAGGTGCCAGGTTTATGTGACTGTCACAGCAGCCAGGAGCTTTATTTTTCATTTTTTCACATACAATTAATATCCTGAATTTTGAATTTTTGATACCGAGCCATACTACTCATCTGGCAGAATTCGTCTGGCAAGGATTTCATGTCTGCGACAGCACTTCAAAAGACAGCCGGGCCCTTGTCTGGACGTGGCAAAAAACGCATATTTGAGGCCGGCGCCGGCACGCGTGGTGTGTACTGTGCTCGGGTGCGCCTTCTCTGCTGGCCATGCATGCATATCGTACACTGCGGACAGGAAATTTGGAATCCTCTCCCCTGCAAAGCTAGGGCGAACAGCGTCCGGACGGGTCGCCTTGCCCGGTCTCGGTCGGTCGGCGCCGTGCTTGTCGTCGATCACGGACTCCCACGCTCCTCACGCGAAGCACTCGGCCGCGAATGATTTATCCACGCCCCGCGTCCGGCGGTAAGATCACGCTGCGACGCCGGCCGCGGAAAACACGCATGCGGCATGCCGGCAACGGGCGCCCCGCGCAGGCAGGCGCGGTGTGGCGCAGGTGCCCCACGCCCCCCGGATTCCTGCGCCCTCGTCTGCTCCAAGCCTCCAACCCAACCCAACCCAAGCCGCGCGCTCGTCCCCTCTCGACACGGCGCTGCTGCGGAGTGCACCGCCTGTTCGGGGCCGACCCCTGCTCGGCTCGACAAAGGCAGCGCGCGCGGGCCGGCCGGCAAACGCAAAGCGGTAAAGCGACGGACGGACAGGGGGAAAAGCGATGGCGACGGGATGGCCGCGGCGACTGCCCGATTGACTCATAGGAACCCGGGCTACGATCGAGCGAGTCCTTGCTTGTCTGCCTCGCTGCTGCGCTTCTCCCGGACACGGCGACCGGTCATGGCGATCAGTCGATCGGTCGACGAGGCGGGACGGGGGATTCTCTCTTCGATCGGCCCCCTCGTCCTCCTGCATGCTGCTGCCGTGTCGACCTGCGGGTAGAACGCTGCACTGACCCACTTGCTCCCACGTAGCATAGGCGCACTGTTCGCTGATTCCTTGGTCCGTCCCCTGCATCCATGCATTACAAGACAGCGGAAATATTTGGATGCATTACAAGACAGCGGAAATATTCTTGCTACTACGAGACTCACTCATCAGTACAGTAACTTTGATGAAATGAAACGCGCACATTTTTTCCAGAATACATGATGGTAATGCATTCATGTGGTACTACTGATGATGAGGAGGAAGGTGATTGAGGACATGGAAAGGTCCGAAATTGCGGCAGTGCGTCATCATCGCGGCCGTCTAATGAGTGAGGACGGAAAGCGCGAGTAGTACTCCGTATCAGAGTCTGGGCACGCTGAAACCCGGATGAGTGGCGAGCACATCGATCGGCGATCGGTCTCGCGAAGGATGCGCTTTCGGAGTTCGGGAAAGATGCTCGGACGAACGGACGGACGGACGACGGGTGCAGGCAGAAGGCTCCCGCCCTGCCAGGGTCCAGGACGATGGCGCGCCTCGTACCGGCCAACACATGTTTGTCCATGCATGCATGCCCGGCGCGACGGCGCCGGGCCGGATGACAGGACCGGACATGAGGAAACAAACTCTCCTGTACCCTTCCACGCTTTACCCGTCCCCCTCCCTCCCTCCCTCCTCCTGTGACCTCGCTGCTGTTGCTTCTTCTTCGCCTGTGACTCTCTGAGCGCAAGCACAGGCACAGCGCTGGGTCTGGGTGTGGATGTGCACGCACGCGGTTCGATGCGGTCATGCTCGTCGAGGAGCGAGGCGCGGAGAATATCGAGCGGGTGGGGCTCGTACAGCGTCTTTTCTCGCCGGCCGGAACGGGACGGAGACCGCCGTTCTGCAGATGGCAGAGAGATTAGAGTACAGCAAGGTGGCGTTGGAAGGGGAGGCGGGGCCCTGGCTAACAGTATCAGGGCGTGATGATGGCGGTCAACCTCGGGATTCGTGCCGTGCTGCCACTACGCCTAAGCAGTGTTCAAAAAGGCGCAAAGAGCACGCGCTTGAAAATTGGGGGTACGGGGTACCGCTGCTGCCTGGGCTACCGGATGGCTCTGCTGCTGAAGCTCGCGGAACCACGCTTGGAACGAGGCGGTCGATCCGGTTACCACATGGCAGAATCTTTCGGTGTTTCCATTCCACTCCTTGTGAGCTTCCTCTGCATTTCGCAAAAACTCAATACGTATCCAGATCAGACGATCAGCTGTAAGATCACGGCGGAATAAGCGAAACATACTCAAGTACCAAGATGCTATAAGGCCATATTAGAACTGTGTTATTCACACAGTGACAGTGCATCCCGTACCGTTCCATCCCGTTACGCCGCTACAGTAGGCACAGATCGACCAGAAACACGTCAAATAAACAACGGGAGCTGGATACGTCACGCAGCTTTATCAGATCGTCCCGGCACGCAGCGCTTTATTTCTCGGAATGTCCGCGCGCCGGGAAGAGAGCGCGCAGGCTCCTCCGCTCGGCAGTGCGGGGCGGACAAGCCTAGTGCTTCCAATCCAGCACGGATCGGGGCCGGCGCGGCGCCAGAGGACAAAGATTCGGGAACCGCCATCATCATCGCGTCGAGCAGGAAGGAACACCACCTGCCTGCGCGCAGCGCCCGCAGCCTGTCCGTCGGCGTCGGCGTCGGCGTCACGCTCCAAGAACATTCCCACGCCTCATCGGGCCCGATCTTTTTGGTTAATCGATGGCTGCCATCTCTGATGTCTGATCAGATCGTCACGGAGTAGCAGGGCAGGCTGTGCGACAGTGCGTGGACAGAACGGAATCTACGACCGAATCAATGGCGAATCGCCATGCAGACGCACAGTGTTAGATAGAGCATGAGGCCTCGGACGGCACGAGCTGGGGGAGCAAATACTTGCGCCCATAACGTGATCGACGCGAGGTCGCGGCGGCCAAGGCCGTGTATCGTTGATGGGTAAAAAGAAACGGCGATCAAGACCGTGTTCGAGGCCCTAAGCGCGCCGGGCATGATTGCTGTCTGCCAATGCGCGTTGGGGATTCGGTGCTGTGCGCGCCTCGCTAAGATGCTCACGCTTTCAAATGTTTTCTCTTTGTCCCTTGAATCCCTTGTGTCATCTCGTCTATCTTGTGACGGAGCATGGAACACCGTTGCGTCCGTCCAAAAGAGCAAGGGGCATTTTCGTGTATGAAGGTTCTCTCTCTACTCTCTGAACCTTTGCGTGTACTAAATCCAAATACTGAGCTCCAGGTGACCTTGTATTTTCATATGGCTGCGTATTGCAACTGAATGCTACTCCTCTCTTAGATTAGGGGCGATGTTTTAGGAGACATAAAAAACTGTCAAACCCATATTTGCCATTGATATCTCAATTACACGTTAGACTCTGTATACTCCTATGTCACTACAAGTGACATTAAGGGATTGTGGAAATTTAAACGGTTTCCACGATCATGTAATGCCATTATGGTAAACGCTACCGTAAGGGTGTACGTTCATCTTGTCCTGCACCCTCGAGGTACGGATATGTACATCGTTGGGATTCCCATCCAGCTTAGTTTATTTTCGAGGGAAAAAATGGGCATGAAAATTCTCGTGTTACTATAGGTGAATTTTACAATGCAGACGTAAGTCATGCACTGCGGCCCGTGAGGATAGGTAGGCCGGCGCAAGAAATGGGCCGTTTCAATCGTATCCCGGACCGCGCACTGCGGCCCGTGAGGATAGGTAGGCCGGCGCAAGAAATGGGCTGTTACAATCTTATCCCGGACCCAGAAGTCCACGGCCCAACATCGGTATGCCCTCCGGCTCCGCGGCTCCGTTCCGTCAGTGCTGGCTGGGCTGGGATTCCTGTGAAGCTGCCTGCAAGTCCCGTTCCAGCGCTTCCTCATTTCAAACCCCGCATCGCCTCCTGCACCTGCAAACTCCTCGGGCGTCTCTTCCAGCACCACCACTGTCCCACTGCCACACCACCGCCCCCCCCCCCCCCCCCCCCCCCCCCCCCCCATGGCGCGTGAGGAGTGGAGCATGTCGGATTTCGAGATCGGCAAGTACATCGGCGAGGGAAAGTTCGGCAAGGTCTACCTCGCCCGGGAGAAAAAGGTCGGCCCTCGAAGTCCTAGCGTCCAGCCCCTTCGATTTCCCCAATTTCCCCCCTCTTTACCTCCGTCCAGGCTAATCTGCGCGCGATTAATCCAGAGCGGATACGTGGTGGCGCTCAAGGTGTTGTTCAAGGCGAAGGTGCAGAAGTACGGGTTCCACGCGCACCTGCGGCGGGAGATCGAGATCCAGCACAGCCTCGACCATCCCAACGTGCTCCGCCTCTTCGCTTGGTTCCACGACGAAGAGCGCATCGTCCTCGTCCTCGAGTACGCGGCCCGTGGCGAGTTGTACAAGGTCCTTCGCGCCGCGGGCCACTTTAGCGAGCGCACGGCGGCCACCGTAAGCTCCCTCTCTCCTTCTCTTCCTCACTTTTATGCCTCCAGATGGTTTGGTGGCCAGTTGCAATGTGAGAATCCGTAGCATCTCTTTTAGTATGTTGCGTAAACTGATTACCACCAGTGATGCCTGATGACCAAGAACTTGTGCTAGCACTGCCATTACAGGCCATTTAATAACATGTTATAAATAGAGCAAATCCTTTATTTTCCATCGAAAATTTTTCAATTCCCTTATTCACCACTAAAATTTTACGCTTCCCTTATTTACCATCAGATTAAATTTTCCTTCCCCTTTCTACCATTACCGTTAGTTCACCGTTAAACATAACGGAATCTCTTTTCTTAACGATCTATATTGTGATTGTTACAGAATAAAATCCTAATCGAATTTCAACTTGTTCCCAAAATAAAAGTTGTTCATCTGTAGATATTCTATATCTCTGCAAAGTTTCAACTTGTTGGGAGTTCGGGAAATATTTCTTTCAGACCCCAGAAAATGGTTGAGTGATCTGTTTTCAGCATATTTCAGTGTCTAATTATCAGTTAACCATTTTCGAAATTCCATATCTTCAATATTGCTTTGCAAAAACCTGTGCATGCAATTTATATTGTACAGCACATGTTGTAGAACTATTCTACTCTCTCTGTCCCTAAATATAATCATTTCTAGCTTTGGTCAAAGTCAATCTTTTTTAACTTTGATTATTAATAATGAAAAATTTACGGAATTTTATTGCATATAAATTATATTACTAGATTTATCATGAACTAAACATTCATATTATATATGTAACTTTTAATATTGATTTTTTTAATTTTCTAAATATTATTAGTCAGAGTTAAAGAAATTTGACTTTAACCGAAACCAGAAATGCTTATATTTTTGGACGGAGGTAGTACCAAGTTTCAACTTCTATCCGAATTTGTTTGCTCCTCCCTTTTCTGTCCTCAAAACGCTTAAGCATTAAGCCTGGTTGGCTGACTGTCAGATGGGGTATTATCGTGCTGTCCGCCACCTCGGCGCCAGCCTAATCTGTTATATTCCGTTAGATGATCGGAAAATCTATAAAAAAAGTAAAGATTCCGTTATATTTAACGGATGAACTAACGGTAATGGTAGAAAGGGGAAAGAAAATTAAATATGATGGCAAATAAGGGAAGAGAAAATTTTCAATGGCGAATAAGGGAAAAAAAATTTCCGATGGTAAATAAGGAATTTGCTCTTATAAATATGCAGGTATCCTTCTAATTTGTTTTTCTGTTGTTAGTTTCTATAATGACATTGAACCACCCTTGTTTTAGTATGTTGCGAGCCTTGCTGGTGCATTGGCGTACTTTCACAAGAACCAGGTCATTCATAGAGACATCAAGCCGGAGAATTTACTGCTTGACATTGAGGTACGTTCTTCTTTATGCAGTGCAACTATGTGCCTAATTGTGTGCTGTATATACTAATATTATTTGCATGCAACTACTTGTTGTTTTACTGTCTCTTTTTGATATTGTTTCAACTCGTTGTTCTTTGTTCTACACAACCTGGAATCTAATCTAATAACAATTGCAAGAATCAAGAGTGCAGCATTTGAATTTAATTTAAATCCAAGTGTTTATTAATCCTCTCAATGCTCACAAAGAATTGGTAACGTCATGATGATTACTACTAAATCAACAACTTTTTAGCTCTGTTACTTACCTGTGTCAAATTCTGAGTGGATTAGTTACCTTCATATTCCAGGGCCGACTTAAAATTGCAGATTTTGGATGGGCCGCTCGATCAAATGCTAAACGACACACACTCTGTGGGACAATTGACTATCTGGCACCAGAGATGATAGAGAAAAAAGCTCATGATCACGCTGTTGACATATGGACTCTAGGAATCCTGTGCTATGAGTGCCTATATGGTAAACCACCTTTTGAAACAGAGGAACAGGATGATACCCTGAAAAGGTAAGGGCGAGGACATTATGTTTGGTTTCCCGTCATATTCATACCTTATATCTGTGTGTCATGAATTTTGTGCAGGATTGTTAACGTAGATCTG
This sequence comes from Zoysia pacifica, assembly GCA_001602315.1. Lineage (NCBI taxonomy): Eukaryota > Viridiplantae > Streptophyta > Magnoliopsida > Poales > Poaceae > Zoysia > Zoysia pacifica. Next base: position 6,389 of record BCLH01000931.1, on the reverse strand, counting down.
ATGTTCCCTTCAACTCCTTACGTATCTTCACAGGCTAAGAATCTCATTGCCAAGGTAATATCTAAAGAATATATAATATGATATTCTTTAAAGTTAGTTTAAAATGGGTTGGATTATGGACTTCCTTTGTAGCTTCTAGTGAAGGATCCGAGCAAGAGGCTTTCTCTTCAAGACATTATGAAGCATCCATGGATAGTAAAGAATGCAGAACCGTCAGGGAGCTGCATTAAGCAAAAAGAGAACTCAAGAAACTAAGGTAATGATAAATGCCACAAGATGTTCTGAACAATAACTGGCATTCTGAGCATGAAAATGCACATGTTATTCCGTTTGTCAGTTTCAGATACTTCTACGGGATTTAAAATTTTTAGCACTCAAATGTAAAGGAAGCAATTGACTGCACTCACAAGAGTTAGTCTATATTTTGTTGGAAAGAACCATCCAACCTAGTAGGCACAGGTGGCTTTTATTTGAAAAAGACGCAGGCAGCCGAATCCACCCAAAAGAGTCCGATTTGTGTGGTTAGATGTCTACGACCACAAGGATATTTAGGTCCAACCTCCATATTTCTTATATCCATTTCCATGTAGCAACACATGCTTGTTCCCTGCTAGGATACATGATCTGAACAAAAGGATGGCCTGATTGTTCAAAATCAGTCTTCATGTTTGCCTAACTCAGAAATGGCCATCACTCCCCGTCCCTGACTACTGATGTTTAAATTGCACCTATTGCCCTGCTGAATGCGGGATTTGTAAAGGACAGGCAACTTTACTGTACAATATCGTCTTGATATCCTGCTGAATTTATATTAGACAGTATCACTTGATATCCTGCTGAATTTATCTTAGTTTTCTCTTACAGCCAATGCTCCTGCTGTGAGCAAGAGCAACTCTGGTGCTCCCCTGCCAGGAACCGATCTGGTTTTGGTGAAAGACTTGCTTGCCAGTACCCCGGAAATTTCATGTATACTTGATTAGGTATGGAGTGTACCTGAAAACGGGATCGACTCATTCGACTGTAACATCATATTGGAATTTTGTGTTGCTCCTGGCAACTGTATGTGTTCCATTGTTCATAGTCCCCTTTGTGACATCCCTATCCTAGTTACTAAGCGTGCTCCTGAATATATCTGCCTTCTAGATCAGTTTTTGATATTCCATGATTCTGGATTTTTTTCTATTTTCTTTTCAACCTGGACTATTTTAGAATTTGTATCCCTGTTAACAATTTTCTGATGGCTCCATTTCTTATTTCATGTCCCTTGATGGACATCAACAGCAAATATGTGCTCCCATCTGGTCTAGCGTCGCTTGACCTTTCTGGAAAACGCGACATATACCTATAGAGGGGCTGCCAGCAGAACGGCGCCTGGTGTATATCGGAGATCTATAGGGTGCGGGAGGCTACGGCCGACGGCGGGTAAGGGACTCGTGAGGAGGACGGACTACGGAGAGATCAGGGACAGGTGCCCGGCGAGGTGGGGCCTCGCCGGCAGTGACCGCTGAGGGCGATGATGGTGGTGGCGATATGGGAGAGTACGGGGAAGACGGGGTTTTTCATAGGAGCAGCCCAACTTGACGGTGAGTGGATAGAATTTGGTCGCGAAATCCGTAGGAGTAAAAAAGGCACATAGAATTTGGAGGAGGGGCAAGAAAAACCTAACACCAAGATGGAACTGTGGCTTAGTTCTAACAGGCCGTAGGTGCAATACGGCAGCCCGCGTTGCCCTGCTTGTTTAAGCTTCGTTTGAAATGGAGAAAAAAATTATTTCTGCTTTTTTTTTCTAAAATTGAATTACTTTTTGTAAAATTCTTAAAAAATTCATACATTTCAAACAGTATATTACACAAGCTAGCCGGTGGGCGACATGCGCCAAGACGAATTCCAGCAAACTCGCGTTGCCCTGCCTATTCGCGCACGTCGCCGCGGTCAGAGGCATCAATCAGACCCGGTTGGCGTCCAGAAACGCATCCGATTCAGGAGATCGAGAGATCCGATCGACCACCCCTGTCCGCACCGATTCTCCACTGCAACTTGGGTAGAGAATCAGGTGTTCGTGCAGGCTGCTACGTACTCGGCAAGTTCGCGCGAGCTCTACGCGCTGTCTCTGGGCTGTCCAGTGTCCATCCAGGCACTGGACCCAGTGTACATTTGACTCCATGTTCGATGGGCTCTACGGCGGCAGCCCTACTAGTCAACCTGGCTGACAAGGCTGATTGTTCATTCGTCTAACGGACAACTCGTGGCACGACTAATCAAGACGAGGAGTGATTGAGCCAAATTAACCAGCAAAAAGGCAGTCGCGCTGTTTTTGAAGGCATCATGACGTCCTTGGTAGTACTCCTACTTGAGCCCGAATGTTTGAACTAAAGTTTCTAGAAACTGAAAGATGTGAGGTGAGTGTACGATGTACTGCTTTGCTTGGGCAAAGTATCAGCTTCTTAATTATGCTGCGGCAAAGGAGAAAGGAAAAAAACAAATCACATACTGTAAGCGATAATGCTTTCGCAAGCTGTTTTAATTTGGACCGTTAGCTGTTTGAACGGATGGTTTCAGAGACTTGTGGCGGCTTTGGTCATTGGAGTAGCTGTATGGATACTGCTTGTACAATCTCATCTCAGCAGGAGCTGGTCCTGGCCGTGTTAAAAAGGTCGTTGCTAGGTGTGTATGGGCAACTGGCAAGGGACCTCTTTGGGTGGTCGCGAACAAAACAACATAATGGCATGGATGGACCTCTGTGGTAAAGTTCCATTTCCATGGCTGACCGCTCGGAAGATAGATTTGCCTTTTGACCTTTGTACCTTTCCCAGGCATGGACCAAACGAAGCCGTTCAGAGGGGAGAAAGATGATGGGAAGAAAGATTTTTCCAAAGCGACAATGGTCCATAGCTGTCTTATTAGAGTATCTTTTTTGAATGAAATGGAGCGTTTTTTGTAGCGCCAAGCTTCCTTTCAAACACTCAGTGTTGAACATTACCGGAGACTCTTGGAGATGCTCAGTCTAATTACGCGTCTTCTCGGAGTAGAAAGCAAAAGCTAGTTGCCCCGGTCTTTCGAAAAAAAAAAAAGCTAGTTGCCCCAGTATTGCTGTAGCAGAGTGTTATTGAAGTGTTGCTATCATGGGTGAGGTAAAAAATTATAAGAGAAAGAGATAAGCGTCCGTGGGCTTTGACCTAAATCAGTTCGATTTGTCCTCTGCCTTTCTTTATCTTATTCGACAAATCTTTCTGCGTTGTGTAAAGATACGGTCACACTGGCTGCCATGTCCAGCCAATAGCGTTGCTATCTTCTGCATCACCAAGTCATCACGCATTCACGCGATGAGTGCTGCATTACAGGTATGTCTGAAGGCTGAGACAAAGGCACCATCTACTTCCGGTAGAAATGCAGTAACAAAAGCAGCCATGGCGTGCTCCCTAACGTCGACGTCCTGCATATTAAAATGCTTCCCGATATCAAACAGATTCTCGGAGATGTACGTAGGTTGGTGGCAACTGACGAGCAGATCAAGGAGCTCGATCCACCAAGAGCAGCCGAGTAGACACATCCGCACAGCTCTCATCTGAGCGTGCTGAAGAATCGTGTTCAGCATGCAAAGCTCCCAACCCCCTTCTGAATTCCGAACACGGCCACGGAGAAAACTAATCGGATACCACATGACGCTGACGGCGGCACGGCATGGAGTCAGCTTCCAGCGGGTGTTTCCGGTTGACATTGGACGCGCGGGCCTGTTGAACGATCGATCCGTCGCGTGAACTAGTCGCGCTGACGCAACGCCGCCAGGTTATTCCGTGGCTGGACTCTCAAAGCGAAGCGAGGTGGCTGGCGTACGTGGCGCCGCTGATGATCCGCGAACCGCTCGCGTGCGCGCGTGCACGATGCAGGTCGGGTCAATGTTCAGATCGAGCTCGCTGGATTGGAGGTGTTGTTGGTACCGTCGAGTTTTGTGCCAGCGGCGAGCGACGAAGCCGGAGACGGTAGCCGCGAACAACCGTGAAGAACGAAGTCTTCGCCTGTTTCGTTGGTTGGCAGGTGTGGGCAAATGTTTCAGAGACTTCCATGAGATCACGTGAACAGGTTCAATTTACACCGCGAAGAAAGAAAGAAAGAACGAACGGTTCCCGTGACAGGTGCGCGTGTTTGGGTGTTCGGGCGGGCGAGAACGAACTCGGGATTCCCCAGCGGAAAGTCAGAGATAATTACTGGATCTCCCCGGTAGATGTCATCGAACTCGAACGGAAACGCACGGTTCGCTGGTACGCACGTACATGCCCTCGCCGCCGCGGCAGGACCAATCCTGCCGGCCTCATATCAAAAATCAAATCGAAGCCTCCGGCAAAGTCAACCGAGGAGATGCATCCTCGACACGGACGCAAGAAAACATTTCGTTCTAGGCTCCCTGATCTGACACGGACTTGCATTTTAGATTCGGCGTAGAATACTCCACGTGATTTTTCTGGGTGCGCCCCTGTGGAGAAAGCACATAAAAAGACAGATTTTAGAATAGATCTAAATAAACGTGGATCGTTTATTTACGATGATTTCGAAGCTGAAATTGTTGTTTTACCTTCTACTCTCTTCGTTCTTTTGTCATCGTTGCTTTTAAATTTACCTTTGACAATTCGTCTTATTAAAAAAAATTGATAAATTTGATATATTTTGATGTAATTTGATTTATTATTAGAGTTATTTGAATCACAACTTAAAATTTTACACAGTCGAGCAAATTTTTTGAATAATACAAATAGTTCAAAGTTAATTGTAAAAGTCAACGGCGACATCTCGTTCAATTTGAAAAGTAATTAATGAATTTTGGAAGGTGACGGTAATCAAGAGCATGTTTTTTTCTTGTATAAATCAGTGGTTAAGATCAAATTCGTGTCTTATCTCTTGAGAGATGAAACAATGTCACTTTTTATTTTTATTTTAAAAGTACTCACATAAAATACATCCGCCCTTAGTTGTTTAACTGACGGCCATGCGTGCGTTTCGTGCAACAGGAGCAGCTCGGGAAGGGCTCAGCTGTTTATCTGTTGGCACTGCAAGAAACACCAAGAACTAGAATACTCACCCCTCCCCCTCTGAATGAAGCTACTCCATCTGGGGCGCTTCACCTTGCTCGTGTCGCTGCTGAGAAAACTAACAGCATTTTTGGCTAGCATGTTAACCAACTGTCAAGGTCGCGGACTACGCTTCCAATCTCTCCGAGGTGGACAGCGCTACCGCTACATTACAAGTCCTTGACGTCGAAATCGAGAGATTACCAAGCCCCCAGCCAGCTACAAGTCCTTCGCGGGGATCGTATTTAACTTTGTGATCACATGTTCCTGCTGGCTGACAGCGTGCTTGGCCAAGGACAGTTCAGTATTCGTTACTACGCTTTGTTCATTTTGTACCTTCCGCGCGCTGTCACTAGAATCGTTGCTGGTTTAATTCAGGATGGCCGTTCGTTGTCGATGCAGTTGACTTGTGCGTCACGGTTTGTTAATCTGAGCTTTGAATATGAACATGAAGGAATCACTGCTTACATAGTAGATTTGCTTATTACTAATACCACCCTCTTTATATAGGTTGGGACCCATGGAGGTGGACCCTTCTCAAACCAGATCGTCCAATGGAAAATCCGTAGTCCCGTAAAAATGGACAAAATGAGAGACCCTGGCCCAACAAAGAATATCTTTAATTTGGAAGAAGTCAATGTCATTGAACCATCGTATTCCACTCCCATCTTCTATGACCAAAACTTCCGCGTAATAAAATGCTCCAGAATATTCTACGGACCTCCCAATCTCAAGTGTAAACACGTCTGGACAAAATAAAAAGTAAAATTAAATGGATTTGACTTTCCATTCTTTTTGATACTTAATGAATTGCAGGCGAACCAAAACGTATTTGCATCACATGGTCTAGGTGGAGGGGCATCTGAAGTATACCGACTACTCCATCCGTTTCAAAATATAAATATTTTTAAGTTTAATTAAAATCAAATTTTTATCACTTTAATCACTAATAATATATAATTAATAATATTTTATTATATAAAAATTATATTTTTCTAATTCAATATAAAATAAACTTCAATAAAAAATATATTTTTATATTAAAAAGTACATATTTTTTTAGATATTATTAAGTTAAAACTAAAATAGTTTGATCTTATTCAAATTTAAAAATGTTTATATTTTAAAACGAAAGTAGTAGTATATCAAATTAATTAAGAAGTCATCTACACAGTAGTATTTAACTGAAAATAAATATGTATCCAAAACAGAAAAATTGGGTGTTAAGTCCGGGTCTGTTTAACTCCCCTGTTCGCCACCCCCCCCCCCCCAACACTTCGCTCTCCTCCCTCCTCCCCTCGCCCCTCTCTCTCTCTCTCTCTCTCT
>BCLH01000930.1:68347-114855 GCA_001602315.1 Zoysia pacifica | reverse complement strand
TCCTGCTTCTGATTGGTCTCATGTCATCCATGAAGAGTCCTAAGTCATCGAATCCATCACGATTGGAGTTCTAAATCATCAATTTTTTGATTTTAGCGAGTGATCGCGTTGAAGAGCAGTTGAGAACGATCAGACCCGTCTGCCCTGGACGAAAATGACTCTTATGGACCTCGTAGTCTACCAGTACTGCATATTAATCTTTTCGATTTTAAATTATTGATACAAAATAATTTTTAATATTAACTTTGATTGTTTATTTTATTTAAAAAATTTATTTTAATATGTAAAATTATTAGTTGTGATTTAAATTTCATCATTAATAAAACAAATAATAATAAAATGTTATATAGTTTGAATAAATTTTTTAATAAAAGAAATAATCAAAGTTAATATAAAAAATCAATAACGTTAATATTTTAAAATCGAAAGTAGTACTTAGTATCGGGGCAACGAACCTCAAAGAGTCCACGCAGATCATGTCTCCATGTATTGCCCTAACGGTGTGCAGTAATTGTATCGAGCTCTGACGCTTCAACAAAAGATTCGACGAGAAGAATTTTCTTTCGGCTAATAAAGGAACCCACAAAAACCAAACTGCTGTTGCGCCATCCGCCATTGTTTCATGGGGAGAGCTTCTGCTACTGCTCACAAGCGAAGATCATAGTAAAAGCTTATCGGATAAGCTTGAGCCGATCTGAAAGGACGCCACTGGTGCTGATATTGTGCTGTCGAAAATGACACAGACTGCCACATAACACAAGCAATACTCTAGTAAAGCTGAGGGGAGTTATCTATTCAATCATAATCATGTCAGTTGTTGTCTTGAGAAAACTACATCACCAGCTGAATCATTGCACTGCATTATTCAGTGCGAAATTCTTATCGAGATGCGAAGCAACATTGTGCACAATAGCCCAGAGCGCAACGAGAAGCCTGCAGCAGCTCACTTGGGCCCAGATGCGCGTGTGGGTGGGGGCTTATTGATCCAAATATGATACATACAATGTGCCTTTTGATTGGCACGAACCATACACACAATACATCATTTTTTTTTTCTGTATTTCATGAATGAGCCACGGGATGGACGCGAGGTGTTTGTGGGAAAGCTTCACTCACCTACGGTTTGATTTGTCGCCTTCGCATATCCTGATGTACAGCTGTGCAAGGCGTGGCCTTCGTCCACGGCAGAGGTGCGCTGCACGGCTACCTCAAGCCACACAACCTGCTCATGAACCCCAAGACCATGGCGCTCAAGATTGCTGACCTTGGTTTTCTACCATTTCTTGATTAAGACATTTTAACTGCAACAATGCATGCACCTGCCGTCAATATACATGCATTCACATACACTGCAGAAGCCTAATAGTCAAACTAAATACAGTCAAATATACCTTTTGCTGCGATGAGAAAACAACCCAGGAAGGGTACAAGACAGATGGGAACCCAGGAAGGGTACAAGACAGATGGGAGGGGGTAACTTTCGTGAGTTTTTAGTGATGTTAGCATTGCAATTCTTTATTAGACATGTAAATCTAGACGCACTCTTCATACATGTTTGATTACTTTTATGGTTATTAATTATGATCCGTTACCTTTTTTTTGAATGCATTGAACCAGAAATTTGCTTTGAACATTTTTTAGCACCGTGTCGTTGACTATAATGATTTTTTTAATATGTCTTCCTCTTGCGAATTATCCATCCAAAATCTTATGGACTTGGATTGGATCGCTGGCTATGTTCTCCCGTGCAATGAAGCATCTCAACCTAACAGAACAGGCAAGAGACATGATCAATCTCAATATTGGCTGCATCAAAGACGAGTGACTCCTGGCTATAATTCTTTTAGTTCTACTACCTTTTAACCTTTTCCATGTTTTGATGATTAAATTGCAAAAGTGTAGTGCTGTTTAGTGGCCTTCTTCCTCATTTGCTTTATGCCACTATTTATTTGATAGGATAAAACCCTCGAGTATAGTCAATGTTTAAATAACCTTCTAAACTATTTTTTGATTCAGTTTATCCCCAAAACATAGTCATTTGGCTCAATTTAACCTCTACAACAATTTCTCTTTTTTGTTTCTTCAAATTTAGTGGTAATCTTAAGCTAAAATTTTACGGGATGATATAGAACAAAATCATACATGTTAAAAAACACATCATAAATTTTTTGTAATTATTTTCATAGGGAAAGACATTTAATAGTAAATTAATCCTTTAGGGTACAAAACTATATGAAAATAATGATAGAAACTATGATGTATTTTTCTAATGTGTGTTATGATGTATTTTATCATTTTGTAAAATTTTAGCTTAAGATTACACTTCTATATGGAGAAAAAAAAAGACAAATTATAGTAGGTGGTAAATTGAGCCAAATGGCAAATTTGTAGGGATAAAATGAACCGAAAATAGTTTATGGGGTTATTTGAGCTTTATCTATACTTGAGAGTAGTAATTTGAACTTTATCTTATTTGATATAATGTCAAGTCAGAGAACATGTGCTGATTAGCTAGAATATCATTTTTCTATTTTCCGGAACTATGTTGCTAATGTTAATGTATGAGACCCTTTCCTTCTACCTAAAAAATTATGTTAGATCAACTTCTTCAAAATACATCATTAAGCGCATGCTTTCCAACCTCAACTTTTTGCATTTTAGGTGATCTAAACAAAAAAGGCAATATTCTACTCAGGAGGCATCTGCTGTTGCAACATACATGATTTCTAGTGTCTTTGAAATAGAAGGTCTCTGTCATTGCCACGGTGGTGACATATTTCAAAACTTGCAAAATTATAATGTCGTATATCTAAATTATAGTGGTAGCTTTTGCGAGATATGTGGACAAGCATCAATGCTTATTGTAGCATATATGCTCCCGTAAATATGGATGAACAGTATTTTCCACATGGAAATACCAACCAGCTTAGCTCAGTGTCATGCATATTTTGTACGGAGTAATTCTTAACATTTGCAACTTTCAAGTATCGCACGTATGTGTAGGATCTTTGTAGAGTTCATCTGTTCATGCAATTCAAGCATTTTTTTTTTTGGGTCGGTGGCCTTCTCTCCGTGCCCCTCTTCTCCAAAACGGCAAGCAAATGGGCTCACGCCGCACACGTCCACACCCCGCGCCATTCCGCAGCTTCCGCTACGCCATCGCTGGCCGTTACTCCTCCCTCAGAACCCTCACGCACCTGGTCGTTGCCCTATCAACTCCATCCCCGCTGCGCCTATACACTCGTACGCGTTGTCGGCGGATTCCTGCACTTCTCCGCGCGTCTCGGCCCGGGCACAGCAATGTCGGCGTGGTCATCTTGATCAGGCGGTCGCCGCGGGCTGCGACTCCTCCCGGAGCCTCTACGCCGCGGCACTAGAGTAAATGCCTTTTTGAGATAGGTTGATACGAGATGAGGGGGGATAGAGAAAATGTCAAATGAGGTCTTTAATTAAAAAAAAATTGATCAATTTCAATCATTCATCTCGTGAATCCGACGGCTCCCAACTCTCACTTCATAAACGTGGGAGCGAGAAAATCCGCTTATCGCAGCACTGCTAGCATTCAAGTCGGTGTGCTCTGCGCTGGCGTTGCAGCTGCCCCGGCTGGAAAAGGAAAAGGAAATGGAAAACCAGGCTCGCTTTTGTAGCGGGAAGGTTGGTGGGACGTCACGACTCGACTCGACTCGCAAGTGGGGCGTTGAGGCAGCGTATGCTGCCGGGCTGTGCAAGTTCGGGCCTGAATGCCTGGTACTCCGTAGGTTGCGTGGCTGCCGCTGTGGCTGGCGTAGTCGCAGCCACGATGACTGAACACACTCTTCTTTGTTACAGCGGGCCAGCTCAGTAGTCTGCCAACGAACTATACTGTACTGCTTTACCTCTATTGTCCCGATCGATGAGTGATCAGAAAGGTATTTATGTCACTCCTTGTTGAGAAAATAATGCTAGAAAATAAAAACGATGGTAGTAGCTGATAATTTTTGTTTTTCATTGTCAGATTCTTGTCACACCTGGATCGACAACAAAGTTTCCTTCTTCTTAATGTGCCAATTGTCTGGCACCCGCTCTTCGACAGAAACATTTCAGGGCAGCTTGGTCAAAACTTCCACCACACAGTGGTGCAAGTTACAATGCTCTCAAAGGCATGATCCGGAAGAGCTTAACAAGAATCTCGAAACCGGAATGCTCCACGCGCATCCCTCCATTTTTGCTTCCGTATCTGCCCACTACGCTCTGTTTGTCTACACACAAGCCGTGGCAACCTCTGCAAATACTCCACATGCAGCCGAACAAGTAGTATTGCACGCTGCCATGGACCCAAAAATCCCTCCGCATTTTCGTGATCCATACCAATGCCACACCGGTGTTTTGGTCTGCACGGGCCTCATCCACACGAACACGATCCGGGTCACCTGGCCTGCTCCGCCTGGCATGTATCGAGCAGAGGGATCTTCATCGTCACGAGATCTCGTCGGGCAGAGGATGGCGACTCATCAGTCGTCAGTCGCGTGTCGACGTGCACCGTGTGCGTAGCTTCAGCCGCCCGCGGGCTGCGGCCATGACCCTTCAGTTTGTGGCTCTGGCTAGTGAAGCACTCCAATTATCTATTCCCTTTGATTTTTAGTTGTTGATGTTGATTAATATAATTTGTACTCCTAACTAACATTAATAATTACAATTTTGTACTAACAAATAATATTTATGGCTCCATTTGGCATTGTGCTGACTTTTAAAAGTACTTGGGATTATTTTTTTATTCGACATCGTTTGTGTTTTTGTTACTATAATTAACACCAAAAATGATAAATATTCCTCAAACTTCATTTTATTTTGTATGAGTTTATGAGTTTTTTTTACAATAAATAACACTAGAAATGATAAAAATTACTCAAACTTCATTTTATTTGGTTTTTAAAGGATCTAGGAGTACTACAACAACATCGCATTAGAAATGATAAATATATCTCTAACTTAGACTTTACTTAACATAAGCCAACATAAAGTAAGAACAGTAAACAACTTCCTGCAGCGAAGGTCCAAGTTTTTTGTCAACTAACGAGCAGATAATTAACACAAAGGAGTTTGGTGGAACAGGACATCCGTCGTCGTGCTCCAACCCCACGGAGTACCAGAGATTCTTTGACGGTCGTAGGTGACGCACCGATCCCAACAAGTATCCTGCGCTCCACTACCATCCACCTCGCCCACCAACCTTTCCTCGCGTCACTGACGCACCATCCCCCAACCGATTTGGCGTGCTCCGCTCCCCACGCGTCAGCGGGCCGACAGGATCTCGTGATTTCACGGCGGCGCACGAGCTCCGCCATCACACAGGTCGAGCCCGCGTCAGAACCCGGCGCGCAGATCCCTCGCGTCGCGGCCGCCCGCGCGGTGCGGATTTCGGAGGTTTCCGTCGAACCCCCAGCCACGGGGGAACGGGCGCCGCAAAAAGATAGGGTCCCGGCGCCCGCGCGAATTTCCTGCGGCGGCGAGGGCCGCGCCGGCGTCGTGCCGCAGGTCGTCCCACACTCCTGCGATACCTCCCCACGGCGCCCGTTCCCACCCACTCTAGCGCTCGCTGATTTCTGTGGCCGTGTCGCCCTGCTCGTCTCCTCGTCCATCCAAACGCCATCCGCGCTCCCCGCCGCTCGCTGGCGTCAGTGCCCAAGTCACCCTCCCCCCGCCTAGCCCGTGCTCTCCACATCACTCCACCAGCCAACTCGTCGGCACCGGGGGGAGGAGGAGGAAGAAAATCGCAGTTTTTTTTTTCCCTCTTCCTTTTTGTCTCCGAACGCCCCGGTGCATATCAGGAACCAACCAAATCACTCGCTTGTTCAGCAGCACAGCCGCTCTTCTCGGCAGGAGCGGAGGCGGAAGCCGAGCGAGGCCCTTGCCACCCCAGGGGAATCGTCAAGTCCCATTCGATCCTCGCCGTGCGTTCTCGCACCAACCCTACCCAACCTCATGGAGCGCGCGCGCCGCCACGCCAGCCGCGTGCTGCTGCGCCGCCTACTCACCGCGGCCGCGCCGACCACGTCCCCGGCCCCATCCCGCGCCATCTCCACCCTGGCGCCCGCGGCGGCGGCGGGGAAGCGCCCGCGAGCGCGGGGAGCCCACCAGCACTCGCAGAGCAGGCCGGTGTCCGTGTCGGCGCTGCAGCCGAGCGACACCTTCCCGCGGAGGCACAACTCCGCCACGCCCGACGAGCAGGCCGCCATGGCGTCCGTCTGCGGGTTCGACTCCCTTGACGCGCTCATTGACGCCACCGTCCCGGCCGCCATCCGCGCGCCGCCGATGCACTTCAACGGCAAGTTCGACGCCGGGTTCACCGAATCCCAGATGATCGACCACATGCAGCGCCTCGCATCCATGAACAAGGCCTTCAAATCCTTCATCGGGATGGGCTACTACAACACCCACGTCCCCGCGGTGATACTGCGCAACCTCATGGAGAACCCAGGCTGGTACACGCAGTACACACCGTACCAGGCCGAGATCGCGCAGGGCCGTCTCGAGTCGCTGCTCAACTTCCAGACCATGGTCGCAGACCTCACCGGCCTGCCCATGTCTAACGCCTCGCTGCTTGACGAGGCCACTGCTGCCGCAGAGGCCATGGCCATGTGCCTCGGCATCGTCAGGGGCAAGAAGAAGACCTTCCTCATCGCCTCCAACTGCCACCCGCAGACCATCGATGTCTGCCGGACGCGCGCCGCGGGGTTCGATATCAAAGTCGTCGTTGCAGACGCCAAGGACTTCGACTACAGCAGCGGCGACGTGTGTGGTGTGCTCGTGCAGTACCCGGGCACGGAGGGGGAGGTGCTGGACTACGCCGAGTTCGTCAACGACGCGCACGCCCATGGGGTCAAGGTGGTTATGGCCACCGACCTCCTCGCGCTCACCACGCTCAAGACACCCGGCGAGGTTGGCGCAGACATCGCCGTCGGCTCTGCTCAACGGTTCGGCGTTCCCATGGGTTACGGAGGTCCGCACGCCGCGTTCCTCGCCACCTCGCAGGAGTACAGGCGCCTGATGCCCGGACGTATCATCGGAGTGAGCGTGGACTCTAGTGGGAAGCCGGCGCTCCGCATGGCGATGCAGACCCGGGAGCAGCACATCCGACGTGAGAAGGCTACCAGCAACATCTGCACTGCCCAGGTAAATACGCAGTCCATCCGCTCACCAAATTGCCCGATAACGATAGAGATGAAAGTGATCGAGCACCATGGTTTGGAAAGAAAAAAGATAGTAACCGAGCCCTTCTTTATAGTGAATAGTGATAGTAGTGTGATAAGGACAGTTGTGGTTCACAGGCCTTGCTCGCCAACATGGCAGCCATGTATGCTGTCTACCATGGTCCTGAGGGGCTGAAGGCGATCGCTGACCGTGTGCATGGCCTGGCTGGTACCTTCGCCCATGGGCTGAAGATGCTCGGGACAGTGACGGTCCAGGAGCTGCCGTTTTTCGACACTGTCAAGGTCAAATGTGCGGATGCGCGAGCTATTGCTGAAGAGGCTGTCAAGAACGAGATGAACCTTCGGGTGGTCGATGATAATACGGTGCGTTTTATTATCTTAATTTTTTTATCTTACTGTGTTCTTTATCTTAATTGATGCTATACTGTCCCGTTGCAATTAATTGTGATAATTTTTGGAGTTCAGCATTGATTTCCAGTTGTTGTGCTTGTGTAGATAACTGTTGCTTTTGATGAGACCACCACCCTGGAAGATGTTGACAAGCTGTTCAAGGTGTTCTCTGGTGGCAAGCCAGTAAGTAGTCAGCCAAATAATTAAAAAAATTTGAAATGTATGATGTGAAATTAGATTAGCGTATTAAATGATCTGCCATACAAACACTTTCAGGTGGACTTCACAGCTGAATCCATAGCACCAGAGGTCTCAAGCTCGCTTCCTAGCAGCCTTGTTCGCGAGACACCTTACCTGACACACCCAATCTTTAACATGTATGCACGCATCTTTTGCTTCACTGTTTTTTTTTTTTTTCAGAATGTTTAAATGAGGTGATATTATGTTGTGCGCTTGCAGGTATCACACGGAGCATGAGCTTCTCCGATACTTGCATAAGTTGCAATCCAAGGATCTCTCGCTGTGCCACAGTATGATCCCTCTTGGTTCTTGCACCATGAAACTGAATGCTACTGTTGAGATGATGCCTGTCACATTTCCCAACTTTGCGAATATGCACCCATTTGCCCCAACTGGACAGGCTGCCGGCTACCATGTAAGGGACAACATCACTCACCATTTCCCCCTAATGCCAAATTATCTGTAATAGGAATTTTAAAACATATTAAATGACTTTGTGTGATGAAGGAAATGTTTGACGACTTGGGGCATCTGCTGTGCACAATCACTGGCTTTGATTCCTTCTCTTTGCAACCAAATGCTGGTGCTGCAGGAGAGTATGCTGGACTGATGGTTATCCGTGCTTACCACCAGGTAAAGCATGCTAACTCTGCCGACCTGCAACTCTTGTTTTGTCCATTAGTATCCTTTGTTTATGAACTATGTGAAAAAAAAAAACCTGCAGTCAAGGGGGGACCACCACCGCAATGTCTGCATCATTCCAGTCTCTGCACACGGTACAAACCCTGCAAGTGCTGCGATGTGTGGAATGAAGATTGTTGCTGTTGGAACTGATTCCAAAGGCAACATAAACATCGAGGAGTTGAGGAGAGCTGCTGAAGCAAACAGAGACAACTTGGCTGCTCTGATGGTACTTTTTTATTCTCTGTTAATTTCTGTTAGCTGAATTTTGTTATGTTTTTATGACTATATACTAAATATATTTATTGCTATGCATCCATCTTGATTTTTTGTTCATAGCTGAATGTTGCATGATTTTTTGTTCATAACTTATTTCTCAGGTTACCTATCCTTCAACTCATGGAGTCTATGAAGAAGGCGTTGATGAGATATGCAGAATTATTCATGAGAATGGCGGACAGGTCTATATGGATGGGGCTAACATGAACGCTCAGGTTAGCTTTTGCAGTTACGAAGCACATTTATGTTCTTAATTATTCTTGGGATACTCTTCAAGCGTTACGAAGCATATTTATGTTGTTATACATAGTGCTTGTAGTTGGCATACAAACGGTTGTGCTTGTGAACACAACATTTATGCCGTTGCCGTGTTCATCTGAACCTATCTATGACATTGCGCTTAAGATGCTCTTGTTGTAGAACTGAAATGTTCAATATGCCGGAAGTTATCTTGAGCTTAGAAAGCTGTCTTTTTGCAGGTTGGGTTAACAAGCCCAGGTTTCATTGGAGCTGATGTTTGCCATCTTAACCTTCACAAGACATTTTGCATCCCACACGGTGGAGGTGGTCCTGGCATGGGTCCTATTGGTGTCAAGAAGCACTTGGCACCATTTTTACCATCTCACCCAGTGGTAGGTATCCTGAATTGTTTATCCTGCCGTTGTCAATTAAAAAAGGTCCCATTCATATTTTACGTATATAAATTTCCTAAACCTCAAACACCTACTTGTATTTGTTACCATCTTTAACCAACAATATACTCGAGCTGTATCAGGTTGAAGATTCAGATGATTTCGAACCGTAGAAATTTGGAAAATAGAGTGCTTGCAACCCAATAACAAGGACTACTTTTAACACCTCCTTATGTCTTTGCCAATTTTTGTTTGCAGCATTGGCCCATATGTATCTGCTAAATGCTAGTAACTTATTTCATTTTATTAATTGCCCTAAAATAGTGAAGCAGTACTGAGTTACCAGCATTTTTCTTCGAAAGAACTGTGGGTTGTGTTATTGTAGGGTTTGGTGGAACCGGCTCTAAAGCCAGACAAAATGTTCAAATTTTTTTTTTCATTTTCCCTTCATTTCATTCAAAATTAGATGCAACTATACACTATGAGGCTAATCCTGTTACTATCAGATTCCAACTGGTGGCTTTCCACTCCCTGAGAAAACCGACCCTCTTGGTACCATTTCTGCTGCTCCATGGGGTTCTGCTTTGATTCTGCCAATTTCTTACACATACATTGCCATGATGGGCTCCAAGGGACTCACTGACGCATCAAAGATTGCAATCTTGAATGCGAACTACATGGCTAAACGTCTAGAGGTACTGTTTTTTCTATGGCAACATACTCTTCACTACTGTATTCTTCTAATAAAAGGCATAGTTTGCTATATTTATTATTGATTCTTATATTTGTAAATTTTGCTTTGTCATACATTTTCAGAAACACTACCCAGTTCTGTTCCGTGGAGTCAATGGAACTGTCGCCCATGAATTCATTATTGATTTAAGAGGGTTCAAGGTACTTAACCAAATTATATGTGCAATTACATCTTGTGTTCATTCATTTTCATTCTTTAACTGGTTCCTTGAGTCTTGTCAGACAACTGCTGGTATAGAGCCAGAGGATGTTGCAAAGCGGTTGATGGACTACGGATTTCATGCACCAACCATGTCATGGCCTGTTCCGGGCACACTTATGATTGAACCCACTGAAAGTGAAAGCAAGGTAATCATTATGCACATAATCTTGAGATTTCCATGATATCAGATCGTTCTTTTTGTATTTTTTAGGGTTTTTTTGTTTCTTATTATTTTAATATCACATCATTTTGTCTTACAGGCTGAACTAGACAGGTTCTGTGATGCTCTTATCTCCATCAGGGAAGAGATAGCTGAAATAGAAAGTGGCAAAGCAGATGCGCAGAACAATGTTCTAAAGGTAATAAATTACTAATAGCTAATGGTATCGATTAGGTAGCTTTTTCTCCGGAAAGATCAGAAAACTGAGTGTTCCAGCGTACAGTATATCTTAAATAGCTGAAGTTCACCATATCACGCTATATATTTCTCCAATAAATAGTGGTTGGTAGATTGTATTGAATCATATTCCATGCTTATTGTGTGTTTATAAATTTATAGAAAAAATATATTAGTAGGAGTACGTGTCTTTTGTCATGATTTAACTTCCACTAATGAAATGGTTATGCTCACCTATTGCATTTCCATGGAGGTTCACAATGCAAGTGACTCTGCTTTAATTATGCAGTGTGCTCCTCACCCACCGCAACTCTTGATGAGTGATTCATGGACCAAGCCCTACACCAGGGAGTACGCTGCGTTCCCTGCAGCATGGCTTCGGGGTGCCAAGTTCTGGCCGACAACTTGTACGAACTACTCCATTGCCTCTCAAAACCTTCCGACTACTTCACATTTCGTAGAGAAGCTAATCTTCGTTGCCTCCTTGCCAGGTCGTGTGGACAATGTGTATGGAGATCGCAACCTCATCTGCACCCTGCAGCAGGCGTCGCAAGTGGCGGAAGAAGCTGCAGCTGCTACTGCGTAATCTTGTCACGGTTACCATCTCAGTGCCCGTGTGTAAAACAGTTTAGTGCTTCCTTAGGAGGGTGGAGGGAAGCATTCTCCCTTCTCTCTCATCCTTCTGTACATCCCCTGGTTCTCCACAGCTGCTTTCTTGTAATGTTGTACCTCAATGCTTCTCGGATACTACGGTTTAAAGAGTACAGTAGGTTTATTGGCTAGAATCTCTCCCTACCATTTTCTGAATAGTGAATACAACATGTTTCCGTTTGATACAGTAGCCATGTCAAGAAAGAGGAAACATATGTTATTTTAGGTGATGAAATGACACTTTCAATGCCACCAAGTGAAGATCTGTTTACCTCAAAACTGTTCTTGGCACGTTTCGTACTGAGGGATGCCACAATTTAAAGGTTTAGGCCTGCTTTTGGAATGCAGAATTTTCGTAGAAATCTCACGCAAATTTCACGTGAATCAGTTCAATTTCATAGAAAAAGTACAGAAATCAAAAAAAATTCTTTGTTCCTTTTGAAACGTAGAAATTTTATAGGATTCAGTTCAATTTTATAGAAAAAAAAAGAATCAGTTCAATTTAAAAAAACGCATTAAAATTATAGAAATTTCCGCATTTCAAAGGAGGGTTTAACAATCAATAATATATTATATATCTATATTATATCTAATACAATTATTACTCGAAATGTACATGCTAATATACTTAGTGCTGATTACGGAGTATTATAAAAAATGTATATGATGTACTAGTATTGTTGGTTCATCGAACTAACGCAACACGTTTTCAAAACAACAGTCAAAAGTTTGTTTTTTTGGGATAAAACAACAGTTTAGTTAACTCCAACACGGTTGGCTTAAATAACAACTCGATCTTTTGTTCCATAACTAATCTAATCTTCTAATATTGCTTGGTCAGGTTAACTAGACAGCAAGGTTTTAGTAGTTTTTTTCGTTTGCTTCAACTGGCTTCCAGAATTTGATCCATCCTTGGATTGCCGTCAAGTTTATCTGGGCCCAGACTTTTCTTTATTAACTGTGATTAGGTTCATTGTTGCAGCTCTTAACAGATAGACCGCTCGCGTCTTTAAAGTTCATAACTCCCCACGCGGCGGCCGCGCAGTTTTTTCCGGAGAACGGCGGTCACCGGCGGAATCCCCAGCAACCAGCCGCCGCTACCGACTCCGCACAGCACCTTTCGCCGCCACTCCCCTGCCGCAGCTGCGCCGCTCGCCCAATACTGCCTCCCGCCTCCGCCTCGTCAACCCACTAATCGCCGGCAGCAGCGACGTCAGCCATGGATCCTCAACGTCCATACTCCGTCAAGGAGGATCTAGCTAGGGCAGTGAAGGTCATCCTCATCGCCCTTTGGCTGACCATACCAGTTTGGGTCCTATTACTCCACGACCTTGCTCCCAAATTCTCCGTTCAGGTTACGGACGCCACGGGCCTCGACGCCCCGCCGGCACACGACGGGCGCATCTCCACCGCCTTCAACATCACCTTGCACGCCGCCAATCGGCGGGCGACGGACAGGTGCTTCCGCAACGGCGAGGCAACGGTGCGGTACTCCGGCTACACCGTCGCGTGGGGCCGGACGCCGGCCTTTTGTGTGGGTACCAAGGATGTGCAGGATGTGCGGGTGGTGGCGTGGGCCGACGGCGTCAGCTTGCCCAGGGAGGTCCACGAACGCATGGCTGTAGACTGGCGGGCCGGCGTGGTGGACCTCGAGGTTGACGTGAAGCTGTTTAGGGACGACGACGGCTCGGCCAGGCCGGCGTGGATTTCCTGCAGGGTGAAGGCGGGTGGAGCAAAGCCGCCGGTTAAGACCTGGTGCACCGTGTTCGCCTTGCAGAACTGGGCTTCAGATATTGCACCGGCTTACTTGATGCAGTACATATCTAACATGGTGTAATTTTTTCGTTTCTGTACTTATAATTAAATAGCCAGTTTGATAATGTTTAGTAAACAGTGCAGATTGGAGTTTGATGCACAGATGCCTTAGGCCCGTTTGGAATGGAGAAATTTTTTTAATTTCTCTGTTTTTTCCTGTGAAATTAAATTGATTTATGTGAAATTTTTATAAAATTTCTATGAAATTTCTGCATTTCAAACGGGGCATTAATAGTTATTTGCGTCCATTGGAACTTCGATGTTAAATTCTTCACCATCAATTAAGAGCTTTTTTGAAACTCTTGCGTTTTACCTATAAAATTGAATTGATTTCTATAAAATTTCTGTGTGATTCCTATGAAATTCCTACGTGTCAAAAGAGCCTAACTATGAATGCATTCAAAGCTTGTCAAAATAAATTTATATCTCTATTTAATCAAATGTCTTTAATCAATGATTTTTATAAATTTAATCAATTTTCATAACATAATTATATATATTATGAAGATTTTTTTATGATGATTAATATAAAAGTAGAGTCTCAACGTTAACCAAACCGATGCCTACCTGCAAACCTGAAATATCGGTGATTATAGGCATAGATTAGATGTATCAGAGAGCAGTAGTCCAATTAGAGTCCAGGCTCTGCTATATCTCTTGCACTTTTTTATAAATTTATCGGATCTAACGGATGAGCTGTTTCGAATCGATCTTGGGTCCACATAAATTATTGTTAACAAAACACAACTATTCAGAACAAATATATGAGATCAAAGAAAAGTTGTTAAAAAATAAAAAACAAAGTCATTTTAATATTAATATATTATTTCTTAAATTAAAAAAAATTAAACCGTAATATTAGCACGAACATAGAGACTAGTAATATAAGTACGAGTCTCAACGTTAACCAAACCGATGCCTACCTGCAAACCTGAAATCTCGGTGATTATAGGCATAGATTAGATGTATCCGAGAGCAGTAGTCCAATCAGAGCCCAGGCTCTGCGATATCTCCGTTTGAGTCCAAACAGAAAACGTTTATTATAAAACGAGTTACATGATGCAGAGCAAACAGAAATAAACTGCCACAGCGCTTCAATCGTCGGTTTAAAGAAACCTGTTCCGTCGCCGCTGCCAGCGGAACCTTTAATCTCCCTAGTTTTTATTGTTGATCGACAAGATCATCATCGAGTGCTTTGGCATGGAGTTCACATGCCCCAGGTTCTTCATCAGCACTATGTGCGAGCTCGCCATTATTATGTGGCTACTAATTGTAACTCCGTGGTACTGCCTGACGTACGACCTGCCGCCCCAGTTCTCCGTCCAGCTCGCGCCCGTAAGCGGCCGGGCCTTCGACGACACTGCGGCTGCAGCCGTGCCCGTCGGCTCCGCCTTCCACGTCGCGCTGCATGCCAGCAACAGGCGCGCCACCGAGAGGTGCTACCGCAATGGCGAGGTGGCGGTGATGTACGCGGGCTTCGCGGTCGCGTCGGGACGCGTCCCCGGCTTCTGCGTGCCGGGGAAGGGGAAGCGGGAGGTGCCGTTCCTGGCGCGCGAGGATGGCGGCGTGGGTTTGCCAGAGCACCTCCGCAACCGCATGGCCGCGGAACACAAGATCGGCGCGCTGGAGCTCGTGGTACAGGTTAGGCTCGTCCAGGCAGGCAGCCCTATCAGGATGTGGTGCAACGCGAGGATGAGCGGATCAGCGCAGCCGCCGGACGAGACCGTGTGCACCGTGTTCGCTTTGCAGAATTGGTTCGACATTAACGGTGCATAAAGAGAAGTAGATTGATGCCGAGTTTTGGGCTCTAGACTTTACTAGTATTTTACTTTAATCAGCATGTTGCTCCTTTTTCCCCTGTTGTTGATACAATCATCAATTATCTCATACAATCATGAATCATCTTATTTTCAAGTACTCCCTTAATCCCAAAATCACCTTCGTAGTATATGACACAAGCCAGTTCAACGTGCAGCAAAGACAACAGCAGATTGAATTTTCATTCAAACAATCCAAATTTGCATGGTAACAACAAAAGCTCAATACTAATTTTCTTAATCGATGGATGGAGAGAGGATTAGCATAAAGTCATGGAACTACTCCATATGTAAAAAAAAAAAACCTAACAAAAAGCCAATTTACTGATAGATACTAGGCTTGTAGCACTCTGACACGTGTGGCCGCCGCCCATCCAGCTCGACGTTGCAGACGAAATAGTCCCAGGCCAAAGTAAACTCAATCCGAAGCTGCGCCATGCCCCACCTCCTCTCGTCCGTCATGAGGCGAAACAGATCCTCAGGCACGCCCAGCCCCGCGCCAGTTACTTTCAATGGGAGTGCCGCCGTCTCCTTTGTGGCCATCCCGAAGCTCGGCGTGCGCCCGCGCGCAAGGGGAACGCCGGCGTAGGAGACCACGACGTCGCCGCCGCGGTGCGTCATATCACAGGTGTGGCCGTTGTTGATGTGGAGGATGAGGTCGAAGGCTGGCGAGGCCGCCCCCGGAGCCATCGCCGACTGCAGCCCGTTGAAGCCGGCGAGCTCCACGGAGCACGTGGTTGGCTGCTCGTCAGGGTCTAGGAGAGAGTCCATCGAAGGCAGCGACATCAGCAAGACGAAGAAGCCACCGTACAGGATCGTCGCTGCTACCCACCAGCAGAACCCGCAACCTCCGTGGTTCTTGTTGTATGTGGACGTCATTGGTGTTTCGCTGTAGATAGGCCGCCGATCTCCCTTCATATGAACAATAAATATGTATTGGATGAGTATTATGCATCTAAAATCGGAATTTTTTTGAAAGGGAAAAATCGGAGTTTGTTTTGTGAGAATGAATAACCGTATGTGGGCGGATTATGTTCAAATAACAGAAAAAACGCGTTGCGGTTATGTTGGAGAGGAAATCCACTAATTCAGGAGGAGAGAAACAACCTTTCAGAAAAAAAAAAAGGAGGAGATAAACACGAGAGGAGGTTATATAGGTATCTGTTCAGCGTCGAGTGCCTTGACATGGCGGCGAACACGGACTCACGCCCTCGGGCGACAGCAGTCATGTCGAGGGGCCCTTGGGAGAGAGCCGTGTTCATAATCCAGGTGCTGCTTGCTATAGTTGGCATGTCGTCCGTAATAGTGCTTATGATGGTTTCCACCTTCGGCTTCGACACTAGAGAAGCAACCGAGTTCTCCATGGATCTTGCCGGCTTTGAGGTACTAAACGCGACTCCTGGGAACACTGTTTCATCGGCTTTCAGCCTCATGTTGCAAGCCAAGAACCACCGTGTCGTGCAACCGTGGTGTTACAGCGGCGGGGAGGTAGTCGTCTCCTACTCCAATGTTACACTTGCATGGGGCCATGTGCCGCGCTTCTGCATGAAGAGGAGGGTGCCAAGAGAGTTTGCCGTTCGGCCATGGGGGTGTGGGGTTGGCTTGACGGAGGATTTGCACCGGCGTCTCCATTCGGAGTGTTTCATGGGCACCGCGAAGGTAGCGGTAGAGATGAAGCTGTTCTACGACGAGAATGCTCCGTCCCGTCAGGAGCTCTGTGGACCGCTGTTGCATTCGTTCGAATTTATGCTTAACAAGTACTCGTAACTATTAGTCCACAACCTTCTTCATCTGTTGGAGATGACGGTGAAGACAATGTTTATTATAGAGCGAAATTCTTGTCCACCCAAAAAAATTACTCTCTTCCCTTTTCCACCATCGAAATATATGAGCTCCCTTGTGTGCTACAGATTTTAATTTTTGATTCCTTCAATGGCGAAGGAAAGAGTGTAATTTCTGATGGCGGAGAAGAAATTTGATCGTCGTTACAATAAAAGATATGTCTATTTCTCATGTACGGAGTATGCATCTTTAGGAGTATGTCGTAAAACAATCCTTAATAGTATACTGAAAGAGATGTACCTTTTGAAAGTATGATTGTACCTTGGTTTTGGTTTATGTGGTAGATCCTCTTGTATGCATCCAACAGCCTACCTCGTGTTATTCTAATTGCCCCAGTACGCTGACATTGGCCGCCACGAGTCCAGCAATCGGTTATTGCCTGCCGCGAGCCCAGCAATTAGCTCCCGGCGACGGCAGGACGACTTGGGTGGTCAAACCAGAGGCATTATGTGACTGTAAATCAATCAAAATTAAGCTGCATTTGTCTTACAATTGAGACATTCCCACAGATATAATTGGTCAAGAACAATATCATGTGCCTCGGACTGTATCTTGGTGTCAAGGAAAATAACGATGCTCTATAGGGGAATGCGCACAGGGAGTGCTCTCACATCTACCTCTACCACCACCGCTGCCCCCACGTCAGACAACTCTCATTTTACCCTTTCATGTTTACTCTACATACGAATACAAGCCAATTAAAATGACAGTTCTATGAGACCAACCGCTTGAAGTTCTATGAACCCCTTCACCGCTCACCCATCATCTCAATGTCACCGTTTACATGTTCCTTGCCATCGTTTTCCACTGCTGCTGGTACTGCCTTCACCGTTCACCCATCATCTCAATGTCACCGTTTACATTTTCCCCAGCATCGTTTTCCTCTGCAGCTACTCCTGGCACTACACTACTGGCACGAGCTGGCTGAACAGGATAGCCCTCGATCCTCCGCAACTGCCTGGCGATGGCATATGAACACATCATAATCGCCTCTGTCCCACTTATAACAGCAACTATATAAGACGTTATCTGCAGTACACGGGAAAGAAATACAAAACCAATGTCAGCATGTACAACGTAGAACTATTTTACAACAAAGCTTCTTAGTCCCAAACAAGTTGCAGTGGCTATAATATACAATAATTGTGCTCTATAGAAATTATTGATGCAGTATATTTCATATCATATAGCCTTTACTGCTCTTTAGGATTAGTTACATACTCCCTCCGTTCTTAAAATGATGTCACCATTGATTTCAAATCTTAATTTTTACCACTCGTCTTATTCAAAAAAATTAGTTCAAATGGGTAAACTTTTGAACCGTGGTTCAAATACATTTGATGATAAAGCAAATTATAACAATATATATGAAATTTATTATAATTCTTTGAATAAGACGAACGGTCAAAGTTGAGGTTTGAAGTCAACAGCGACATCAATTTAAGAACGGAGAGAGTACAACATATATTTTCACTTCAGAGAGACATCAAGGTTCAGACAATGTGAGAAGAAAAAAACCAGTGACATCACTGTTGAAGACTACTGTTTCATTGAAAAGAGTTGAATTTCTTCTCAATAATTGTTTGTAATACAAATTTCACGTGGCGTCATACCTTCCAAGAAACATTGCGCAAATCTTACCTTGTATTCTCTGGAAAGGCAAAGCTGAGGGTGACCAAGCCACAGAAATCCACCAACTGATCCTACCACTGATGCAATAAACAACTTTATGTCGAAATTGTCCCGATAAACCTAAATGAAGAAGCAGCACCAATGTCCAGTAATTCAGTCAATACCCCAGTAATTAAGTTCAATACCAAAAGGATAGTATGTGATAAAGTAAAACAAAAATATAATGCTATCTAGGCAAATAAAACACCCCCCCTCCCTCCCCCCCAAAAGAAATCCAAACACGTACATGAGCAAAAAACCAGCACAATAAAGATGGTATCAATAAGTATAGTTAATATATATGATCCTGAAGTGAAAAATAATAAATGAGATAAGCTGGACTGAGTCTAATCGTGATTTTATCTTAATTATCATATTACCTCCCTCTGTAAGTGCGACACCCAATCTTCAGACATGGTAGTGGCATGGTTATGAAAAAGTTCGTGCGCCATCGAACAAATCATACAAAGATATCACAACTTTTTATTTCAATGTCCAGAATTCCATTCTAACTTTTATGGTGGAGGGCGGTGGCTAGCGCAAACGGCAGGCAAGGTGGCTGCGGCTATGGTTGCTGGCTGGCAGCAGTGTGGGTGGTGGCATAGAGACAGAGGGGTAAACCCTTCTATTGCTTGGATGAATCAGCTTACGCCTCCCCTCATTATACAAACCCGTAGCATGCATCGCCACCCATTCACCGGCTCTTGCACCACGACATGATCAAGTATTTTCTCAACAAAAAAGCAATGTGCTCAAAAGTAAATAGATTATGACATACCAGAGATGAAAATCGGAAAACATGTGACAATCCTGTCAAGCAGAGGCCGAACCATCCTGTGTATTGAATTTGTCTGCTCTTCAACCCATAAGCAATACCATAGCAAAGTGAAGGGCATACAAGTATGGCGATACATCTGTAATCCTATGGATATAAATTTTACACAATAAGAGATAATTAATATTATTATATATGCACATATTCAAGCAATAATATTTGCTCTTACCCTCGGGGCGGGGGTCTTCCATATAGCGGCAATAGATAGAGCAAACTGCAGAACTGTTCCAAACAGACTGGCAAACAATACTGGAGAGATTGTATCTTCCCAGTAAGAGCAGTGGGAAAAATAGCATCCCCAGATAGCTGAACTTCCACAGCCGAGACACAGAGACCACCAAAAAAGGGTGTTGTCTTCACTAGGGCCCGGCTGCAAACACTGAATTCGGATACTGAAATATGAAATGTGTCACTAAAAGATGATATGAGTGTACGTTTTAAAATAACATTATGGTAGGTATATAAAGTTTAATAACTTACAGCGGAAAAAAGAGCAGGCAAAATGAAATGAAGGTAGAAAACCAAATGAGCTTTGATCCACTGAAATTACAAGCAACTGTGTGCGTTTCACTACAAAGTAATATGGAAACTAATTAATGTTTAATCAGCAAAAATTAAAATGAGAGATGATGTACCTTAATCTATAACTGTAAAAAGAAAATACCATGGATTCTTTTCACAATGTTGGGGTAGTATTGTGGCAGGCTCCAAGTCGTACATCCTATGAGATGTCTGAATCAAGGTGTCATCAAGGCATACATATTGCACCTTGACAGCAAACAGAAGGATCACCAAGATAACCTGTGAAACCTATACGTGAAGAAAGTGGCAAAGAAACAAAAGAAGAAATATAATTAGAAAATAGATATTAGACATGTGATAGATC
Organism: Zoysia pacifica; assembly: GCA_001602315.1. Lineage (NCBI taxonomy): Eukaryota > Viridiplantae > Streptophyta > Magnoliopsida > Poales > Poaceae > Zoysia > Zoysia pacifica. Next base: position 94,574 of record BCLH01000930.1, on the reverse strand, counting down.
CGATCAAAACTCATAAACAATATTTTACAGGAAGGAAAGCGACCATGTATGTTTTTGCTCATAATTAAGTCGATCCGAGAATAAATAAGTAAATGCCTCTAATTTAAAGTTACAAAAGTGTATGGGAATTTCTAGCATTACTATCCATACGGTCCCTAATCCCTATAGGAATACAGACAGTGGCCATGAACAATTATATGACAATGAGATCTGAATGTAAAAACAAAAACAAAAAAAGAAAAGAAAAAACATATTTAGTAGAAGTTATGCCTTAACTTTTCCAATTCTATGCATCCTGGTATTAAGGTCAAGTTTGACCACATTTGCAAGTCAACTGCTAAATAAATGTTCTTAGGGCATGTGCAACTCATGTGGTGCTAACAGAAAAGGTGAGTTAACTTTTTTTACTTCCATAACACATGATTCATAATGTTTACTTCCATAACAGATGATTCATAATGTTTACCTTGCAAATTTATGCGACAACATAAATTGGAGTTCCATTTACAACCATGAAGGTGCATTTTGGCAGAGTTTCGCTGCAGATGGTGCCAGCGGTAATCACGATTCTGTCAATATAATGATGTTAATAAAAAAATCAACAAAGACATCTATAACTGCCCCCTTTTTTTCTCTTCCCGATCTCCCCATTCAATACTCTGCAAGAAATCAGATAAGAAAGAGGAACCTGCATATTCGGCGGGCACACGCAGATCAGGACCGCGATGATTCGAACAGATCCAGGAGCCCGAAGCCGGAGACAGAGAGACGACGAGGTGGCGGCGAGGTACGGCCGATGGCAGCGAAGTGCGTCGAGGCCTCGAGGGAAGAGGGCGTGGCCAAACGCGGCTGCGGGTGCGGGGCACGGACCCAGCCCACAAGGTCACAGTGGGAATGGGATGGGAGGAGAGGCGCACGGCGGTGTGCCGGTGTGGGAGGAGAGGTGAGACAGGCGGAGGCGGAGGCGTGGGCGGTGTGCCGGTGTTGGAGGAGAGGCGAAACAGGCGGAGGCGGAGGCGTGGGCGGTGTGCCCGTGTGGGAGCAGAGGCGAGACAGGCGGAGGCGGGGACGCTCGGACGCCTTTTGCAGGGAGAGATTTCAATTCTTAGCACCAATACGGGCACCAATACGGGACAGATTTCAAATCTTAGCAGCCTTTCAAGGCTTACTATCGAATACATAAGCTACTACTCAATAAGTTTCTTCCTTCAAAGCATAAAATTTGGCTTTATTTTCAGATGTTCGCAGTCATTTGTATCGTGCGGCTAAGACTTGCGTTTGATTCGAGTGAGAGGTGAGAAATTTTTTTAATTTAATTTTAAACAATTAATCTTTAAAATTTTAAAAAAGTCCCTCAAAGTTCAAAAGTCACCTCTTTTACGACCTGCAGGCTGCAGCCTGATTTCTCTGTCCAGCTCACGACACAAGGCGGTGCGTGGACAGCTGGACGTGTCGGCCACGTCAACCGACGACACTACCATCCACATCCCCCTGAACTCTACAATTAGTGTCAGCGAGGTGAACGGAGAATTTTGGGGGAAGGTTGACAAGGAGGAAAAACAAAAACCGGCGAAGCTACATAGAGCTTCTGTAATGCACCAGCACCAGGGTAAATCAAACTATTATCACTAACCAATTGAGTTTTGAGCACTTAAATGCTCCTTTATCCTTTCATTTGCGAAGTTGGCCCCACGCTCACGTAAACTATTATCGGTGACTTGATTAAGTAGTCTTTCACGGAATTTGAATGCTCCTCTGATTTTAAATTATTAACACAGTTGATTTTTAACATCAATTTATCTATTTGTTTTATTAAAAAATTTATTATAATGTGTAAAATTATTAGTTATAATTTAAATTCAACTAATGATAAATCAAATAATAATAAAATTTTACACATTTAAACAAATTTTTTAATTAAAATAAAAAATTAAAATTAAAGCTAAAAATTAATGATACCAATAATTTAAAACCGAAGATAGTATATAGGCTTCATGTGGTTTGCTCGTGGCTCGGCTGCCCTCACAAGAAATTTTTTTCCCTTTGTTTTGACAATTTGTAAAAACAAAACTTGGGCAGTTCAAATGACACATGTCGGCTGTTTTTTTCTTTTTTTTTTTTTTGTTTGCCCTTAAGAGATACGGAGTAGTACACATGTCAAGAGGTCGCAAGGGACTCATCAGGCATTGAACGGCTTATACTTGTACACGTGGAAGCTGGCTTGTGGGGCCACTGCGTCCAGGAAGATCCTGGCCGTCGCCTCCTGCGCCACGGCCGCCCCTTCCTTCTCCACGAGCGCCGCCGCTACCACGTCCCCGGCGGGGCCGCCTCCGGCTGCAACCATCGCAATGATGGCCGCCTGGACGGGGCCTAGCGTGGGGTTGTAGGCCGCAGACTCCAGGCAGCCCCCGGCGTAGATTCTACCGTCACTGTCCCCCACCGCGAACCCCGACGGGCACTCGCTGTACGGCGCGTGCGACGCCCGCGCGGCTGCCAGGGCGGCCTCCCTCAAGCGGGCGTCGAAGTCGCCGGCGACGAAGCCATTGGCCACCGCGGGGAAGCTGCCCAGGGGGTTGTCGTGTGGCTCGAGGACGAGGGGGACGTTGTCGGGGAGGAGGTCGTGGGGGCCGAATGGGCGGAGCAGGAGGGACGACACCGTGCGCCACTCGGGCGCGCAGCCCTCCTCGGCGTCGGTGGTGACCAGGATGCTGATGTTGGCGGCGCCGCGGATCTCCTGGAGGAACTGGCGGCAGTGGCCGCAGGGCATGTGGGAGACGGCGACGGCGCGCAGCTCTGGCTCCCCCGCTGCCGCCGCGTTGGCGATGAGGAACTGCTCGGCGTGGACGGTCTGTGACAGCGGCACGCCGCGGAACTCGAGGTTGACGCCGACGTAGACGCGGCCGCTAGCGCCCAGACCCACGGCGCCCACGGGGAACCGCGAGATCGGGACGCGCGCGCGCTTCATCGCCGACGGCACCAGCAGCGGCAGGAGGTCCTTCACGGTCATCACACCGGCCGCCGCCGCGGCGCGTTCGGCCTCCTCCGCACCCATCACAAAACTAGTCAGCTCCACTGCCGCCGCGGCACCCATTGCGCAGATCTAACGCTAACTAAGTTATTAGAAATGATCTGCCACCTCCTAACCGTGTTCAGTCTCCTAATATCAAGGAAGTGCTTAGATGTTTCCTCGAAGTGTGGAGGGAAGGAGAGGAGGATGGAAGAGGGGGGAATTCACTGGCTGAGATGATATTTATACCCGGCCGATGGCGTGCAATATTATTTTGTTACTATTATTTTTCAATTTGCAAACTTTCGCCCAAATGCGCCCCGCGAAAGGGCCGCGCCGGGTCCTCTGCTCGGCACAGATAGGAACGGAGAAGGCAGTGAGACCTGCATCGGACTCGCACAGAGCTGACGGCGGAAAAGGGCCTTGCCGAGCAGAGAAAGCCACAGAGCGCACGGCGAGACGTGGACTTCTTGTTCAGTTGTTCGTGGCACGAGGCTGCTTTGCATAGCCCGGCGCGCAAAGCGAGCAGTGTCGGAGACGGCTGTGCCGTGCTCCGCCCTTCGTGTTTCGCGGCAAGCAGCTCAGGCTGAGGGCTTGCAGATTCACGAAAGAAGCCTGGATCTCATGCTATAATGTCTTGATATTGTCACAATACACTGAGCTTGACTAGTGGCCAACTGAACAATGCTACCACCAGTTTTTCTACTAGAATGAAAGGTGACGCCTCTAGCTACGTACCACAACTTGTATCATTTCCGCGATGACGATGGGTCAAGTTCAATCACTTCTGAGAAATTGCCACTGAACTTCTATCATTTCCACTGAAGGTTGGATGGCAACTTGACGAACAATTTTTTCCCTCTCTGGTTTTATTCTAGCATTATTGGAAGACAGGATTCGATCAAGTGGGTTGGGTCTTAGTGTGGATCTGTCGAGAAAAACATGTGTTTCTTTGTGTGGTTCACCTACCGACCGGAATATCAACTTGGTCGCCACACGATTCCTCTGCTTTTCCTCCCGTGAACATTGGATCCTGATTCCTGAGACGGCGCGAGCCAAGAAGATACTACTAGATCGCTACTTCGGGCACGGCCGCACCCCCGCCGCTGCACGAGCTGTGCGTTGCCTCCGGTGCGCGTGCGTCACACGGACGAGTGGACGGGACGCGGATGGCTGACCCTCACGCCGCAGCGCAAGACGGGCAAGAATCACTCGAAATCGGGGCCGAGTTTCCGATCAAACGCCTGGACGGCCCGCGCGCACCGTGCCTGCCTCCGCTGTACCGTGAACGTTACTGGCCATTGGCGGACTGCCTTCCTTGTTGAAGTGCAAAATCAACTGAGATATTTCATATTTGTCAAGTTTTTCTGTTCTATCAAAGCTCGGCCCAATGGTTGATGATGCTCTATTTGCTCATGCAGTAGATCATTTGATCTGGACCCTGATCTGCCTCAAGTGCCGACTGTACCGTACAGATCGTCTCATTTCTTGACCTTGGTCCAGGAATACCCTTCCGTAAAGATTTTTTACTGCAAGGTGCAGAAAAATAAGTGGTTAGGCCTATGGTTAGCTTCACCGCGCCATGAAGTGGTAACTAGTGTAAGGTTAATTATCACTGGTTCCATCAAAGAAGCACCATTTTTGCCAACGTTGATGAAACTATTTTGTTATGTATAGCCTGGTACGCTGGACATTGCACACCAGTAAAATCCTTGAGAGCCATCAACCACTCAGTCACAACAATTAGCTGATCTTTAGTATATTACTACAGTATCAAAAACCAGTACACCAGACAAGAGTATGCCTCACTGAGCTGCTGGTGTGATACCCAGGCTCGACATGGAACATGGAACAATCTCGAAACGCACACCAACAGAAAATGGTCTGATACCGCCATTCCTCGATCAAGTTCTTGAAAAAAAAAACACAAATAACACGCGAGAGCGAGACACGCCCAGTCCACGAAATGTAACAGGTGAACTTCCCCGCAGCAGGCCGCAGCAAACGGCCCATTAAGATATTTCCCGCGTCATTTCAAAATCCTCCCGTTCACTTGGCATCCCTCAACCACCCGGGCAATCATCGTCGCTCCAAGAACAGAAGGAAGGCGATGCTGCGACCTCGGGGGACTATGTGCCTGATTGCCGCTTCGGTGGTCCTGTGCACCGTCGTCCTCCGTTCTGATGCCCGCAGTTCTGCGATCTTGTTCAATGATTACGAGGACGGCGGCGGCGATGACGACTCGTCGTCCTTCTCGTTCACCTTCCCCGACACGGGCGCGCGCGATCTGGCGTTCGGGTTCTACGACGAGACATGCCCCGACGCCGAGGAGATCGTCTCGTCCACTGTGCGGAGGCTGTACCGCGCGGACCCCAACGTCGCCGCCGCGCTCGTCCGCCTCTTCTTCCACGACTGCTTCGTCCACGTACGTACAAACAAACTCCGCCGTCGTCCTGCCCAGCTTGTCGTTTTTGATTTACCTACGACGCTCACGAGCGCACACGCCAAGACGATGTCTTGCTCCTGAACGCGCGGCAGGGCTGCGACGCCTCGGTGCTCCTGGACCGCGTCGACGGCAGCAAGTCGGAGCGGGACGCCGCTCCGAACCAGTCGCTGCGCGGCTTCGGCGCCGTCGAGCAGATCAAGGCGAGGCTGGAGAAGGCGTGCCCGGAAACCGTCTCCTGCGCGGACATCCTGGCCCTCGCCGCGCGGGACAGCCTCGTCCTGGTGGGCGGGCCGAGCTACCCGGTGCTCACCGGCCGCCGCGACATCGCCCGAAGCTTCTACGACGAGGCGGAGGCGCACTTCCCGGGCCCGAACGCCACCTACGCCACGACGCTCGGCGAATTCGCGCGCCGCGGCTTCACCGAGCGCGAGACCGTCGCCCTGCTAGGTCCGTAGCCAGTAGCTCATATGATCTGCTAATTTAATGAGATTCCAGAAAATTTAGCATGCCGTATGGTCGAACGAATTTCACTCTGCTCTTTTTTTGACGCGTGGTCTCGCTCGTAGGCGCGCACAGCATCGGAAAGGTACGATGCAAGTTCTTCAGCGACAGAATCTACGACTTCGCGAGGACAGGCGAACCCGACGACTCCATCGACCCCGACATGGTGGACGAGATGCGCGCGGTGTGCGGCGGCGGGGGCGACGGCGCGGCGCCGATGGAGATGGGGTACTACAGGCAGGGCCGGGAGGTGGGGTTCGGCGCGCACTACTACGCGAAGCTGCTGGAGGGCCGGGGCATCCTGCGGTCGGACCAGCAGCTCACGGCGGGGAGCACCGTGCGGTGGGTGCGCGTCTACGCTTCCGGGCAGCGCGGCCAGGAGGTGTTCCGCGAGGACTTCGCGCACGCCATGGTTAAGCTGTCGGCGCTCTCGCCGCTCACCGGGTCGGCCGGGCAGATCCGGAGCACCTGCACGAAACCCATCCAAGACTATGAACCGTAATTGCGTACTAGTGCTCATGTATGCCACGTTCCTGGGTAAAACTATTGTTAAATTTGGAATTTTACGAGCCATGAATGTTGAACGGTTGTTCGGCACAACTTGTGTGACATCAACGCAAGCCTATATTGATGATCTTACTAACTGGGCCGAAAGGCCATTTGCATTTGGATTGGATCTGTTCCTTGCGTTGTTTTTCTTGAGCTGCTGGTTGGACCGAACCATTTGAGAGAGAGCTTCTATTCTTCCGTTACAATTCCCTTTCATGTGCAGCAAGAGCGCTGCTGCGTTTAATACAGCAACGTATAATAGTCTCCGTTGAGTCTTCTGTGTTCCAATTCAGAATCTATCCTCCAGAATATTTTTCTACTACATGCAAACAAGGAAGCATACGCTGTGCTGTTGAAACAATGCAAACTTGGCCAAGCGTAGCTAGTCAGATCACTTTGTGACGACTAGCACAGAAGACACTGACAGGTGAATTTCAACAAGAACATGAGGTCTGCATGACTTGGGGCTTGGCTCTTTTCGCGTGTTTTCTGTGTTTTTATTTATTGTTCTGCGTTGATAACGTCGTGCACGGCATGAGGTCTATTCCACCATGACTTGATTCGAGTAACTTGAAGCACAGCTAGCGTCATGTTTTTTATTACAGCTTACTCTTCCGTTGTTAAATTGATGTTGCCGTTGATTTTTACAATCCATTCGTGTTATTCAAAAAGTTTGCTCGAATGTGGAAAAATTTAAGTTATGATTCAAATAACTATAATGATAAATCAAATTATATCAAAATATATGAAATTTATCAAAAAAATTTGTATAAGACAAATAGTCAAAGTTGAATTTAAAAATTAACAGCGACATCAATTAAAAAACAGAGAGAGTATATATTACCTTATATCTGGAAAAAAAATTCGTATAACACAGCTAATCTGTAGTGTGAGATAATACAGAGATGTTGGAATTAGCCTAAAGGACGTATACTTGCTAGAGATGGGGAAAAGTATACAATATTAAAAGCTTGAATAAGAAAAGTTGAAAATTGATTGTGCCCTTCTGCTACAAGATAGCAAGTCCGTTAATATGCAATTTCTGAGCATGAGTTGTGTTTTTGAACTTTTGAAAATGATAAAAAAAACTCACGGAGTCTCTCTTGCGAAAGCTATTTATGGCGTACGTCCCCCATGTTTCAAGCTTCACCGCACGAAGCCTTAGCGGTGAATCAGCACGCGCGCAGGCCGCGGCGCGGCAGTGAACCGAACCAAACCAACCACCAACCATGGCCACCCTGCCACTGATCCAAGGCGAAGCGAGAGCGGCGACGCGCCCCGAACACCGAACACCCGGCTCAGGCGGCGAAGCCCCCGGGCTGAGCTCCGAAACCAGGCGGGCCATTTGTCTCGGCGCCCGCAGGGAATCCCGGTTCGCGCAGAGAGCGAGAGAGAGAAGACGCCATGCCAGCCCGCGCCTCCCACCCGTCGCTTGCCACCTCGCGCCCGCGCGGTTGGCCGCGACTCCTCGCCCTCGGCCGCGCCCCGCGACGGGGCGTAGGCTAGCTGCCCACCTTTCAGAGCTCGCCCGCCACTTGTCACGCCGCGCCCCCGCTTCCGCGTCTCCGCCCGCTCCGTCCATCCGGCTATAAAATCTCGCGTCCGCACCGCCCCAACCCTAGACGCCGACGCCGCGCCGCCGCCGCTGCATCCTCCCAGTACGCAACGCACCTTCTTCTCCGCCTGGGGTTGTTCCATGGACATGGCCGGAATCAGCAAGCCCCCAGCCTCCACCTCATCCTCCTCTGGCGACAGCAGGCCCAGGAGGATCACCCGGAAGCGCCGGTCCCTCCGCCGCCCGTCTCGCGGGGCCGCCCGGAGGCCGTCGGCTCCTCGACCTGTGAGTGCCTCGGAATTCACGGCCTCCTCTTGCTCTGCGGTGTAGACGCGGGGCGGGCTCGTGGCGCTGGTGGGCCGTGGTTGTGAGGAGGCGCGCTGGGCTGGATGGAGGCCCAGAGTGGGGGGCGCGCAAATTGGTCCCGATCCCTGTTGCCGGATTTAAAATTTTGGTTCCAACGAGTAACGAGGCTGCGGATGTTGACGTTTGTTGACGGATTTGAGGCGCTGATCCGTGCAATTTCTGATTTTATTTTGTAAGCCTTATTTAGCAGTTGCTTGCAGTTATTTTTCTTCCAAATTTCGTGATCCGTACGATTGCCGTGCTGATTAGTCTATTGTTGTTCGAATTCCTCTTGCAATTACGGCGATCTTGTACACGTGTGCTTAATTGCCGTATTGAAAACTTTTGCGCCACACGTGCCATCACAACTGCACATAATTAGAAGGTGCGGTGTAGGCCTCAGGCCTCATATTACAATTTCAGGGCGAAATAGCACGTATTATCATACTCCTACTTCATTTTTTTTAGATGAAGAGAAAATCCCAGACTTTGCTTCTACAGAAGCTATGGCCCATTATTACAAGAGTGGCGGCACTTTTATCTGATCGAATATGAATGGAAATATGGGGGGAAAAGTAACGACCATGACAGTTTGAATAAGAAGATATCAAAAGCAAATCCAATTACTAAATCTCCATCCGTGGCTGATGGCATTTTCGGTGTCTCTAACTTGAGGCATGCCTTCTAGATGAATGTCCAATCATTTGGAAGTGTTATCAATCTGATGATCTGAACTGGAAGGTAGGATCGTGGCTAGAGAATGTATTGAGAAGCTCTCTTCTTGCATATAGACCGTCGGGATTTTATGGCTTTAACTTTTATGAAACTGTATATGCGTTATGCATTGTCTCTGAATGCTTCATATTTTGATGCAGTTAAATGAGCTCGACTTGAATACAGCTGCTCTTGTTCCAGAAGTAAGGTTATTTATTCAGAAAATCAGATTAAATATTCATATATTGACTAAACGTGTTGAATGATTCCCCAATGTTTGCGCAGCAATATGCTGCTAGATTGAGAGTTATTCTACAGAAGGAACTCCGAAATAGTGACGTAAGCCAACTCGGGAGGATAGTTCTCCCAAAGGTAAGTTATTGTGCAAATTAGTTTTTAATCAAACTTGTCCATCTTCCGCTTATTGAATATAAACCCTATGATCCAGCCCTCAACGGCTAACATTTTTTTTCATTGATTAATAAAATCATCAGAAAGAGGCAGAGGCTTCCCTCCCTATTCTGATATCAAAGGATGGAAAAAGTTTATGTATGCATGATTTGCTAAATGCGCAAGTGTGGACCTTCAAATACAGGTTGTCCAATTTTCAAATCTTTTGTCTCCAATTCTTGTACTAGTGTGCTGAATGCGACCCTTCACTGACCACAAAAAGTGGCTAAAAATTAATCTGGCACAAACTGAATTGTTACAAATGACAGACATTCATCCTTTTCATCTTCGTTAGTAATGTAATTCCTCCGCAGAAGCAAACAGCAGAGAAGACTATAGAGATATTTCAGTGTTGTGCCATGTCTAACATGAAATGAAGTTGATCAGATTAGCACCCCCCCCCCCCCCAACACGCACACACAAAGCATAACAGTAGAACTATAACTCTTGAATATGAATTCCTTGTGTTCTGGAGTAACATCTTGCTTATCCACAACAATAACAATTCATCATCTGTCATGCAGATATTGGCCTAACAATAAAAGCAGGATGTACGTACTTGAAAATACAGGTGAGTGCTTTCCTTTTACCCTTTTCATCTGTTACAGCATTTCATAGATCAATTCTTTAATATACTGCTTAACCTTTTCAAATTCCCAGGAGATTATGTCAGAGCTCATGATCTTCGACAAGGAGACTTCATTGTGATTTACAAAGACGATGAGAATAACCGCTTTGTACTCATTTTTCCTCTGTAGCATATAAAAACTTGCTCCCTTTTGGCATCCAGTCAGTAGTTGCTTACTAATATTTGTGCACCGTATGAAGGTCATAGGAGCAAAGAAGGCAGGAGATGCACAGGCTGCTATTGTGCCACAACTCCATGAGCATGTCTCCGCCACCTCGCGAGCTTCACAAGTCATCCACGACGACTACATAACTCCCGTTGCTCCAGAAGCTGGCATCCTTGCCTTCACGCCACAAGCTGAGGAGAACTACGAGATCTTTGACGGGATACTGAACTCTCTGCCAGAAATACCGGTGGCCAACGTGAGGTACTCCGACGTCTTCGACCCGTTCGGTGACTGCATGGACATGGGAAACCCCCTGAACACCGGCCACTCTGTTAACTTGGCGACGCATTTCCACGACGAGAAGGCCGGGAATTCTTCGCTTCCCAACCCGAAATCTGGGCCTCTGGTGTGATGTGAGACCCGGTCAGAAACTGCGAGCATGAAGTTCAGAAGCACCCTTGCTCCCTGACGCCATTGATGTACATCCGAATAATTGGTGTCCTCATTTTAATTTGTATGTGCGTTGTATATGATTTACTGCTGGGCGACTGTTTGCTAAAATGTTCAGTTTTTAATTCAGTAAAATTGGTCCCATCGGGTGCGGATCGAGTGGGAACAAATAAATTGGCTTCATTATTCTGTATACGGCTGCTATGTCCTCTGCGTGCTTGGGAATGTGGTATGCCTCGTTTGTTAATGTTTTTGGGCTGTTCACATTGTTTTGTTCTTATTTGAGCGTGGTGCCAAACCTTTTTGTATTCCTGCACCTAGGACTATTGGAGAGCGTGTGGTGCGTAGTAACATTTTGTGCTCCAGCGACTTGAGTCGAACGCATCCTTATGCACTCCTGGAGAGGCCGTGGTGCCAAACTCTTTTTCAATTTGACATAACGTATCCGTGGTACTCACTGAAGTTTCAGTTCTTCTGTTAATTCCAAGCTAGAAGCACTCCTGATTTAAAATATTGACACAGTAACATCAACTTCCCTGTGCTGCTGCATGATACTCCTACCTGATAAGCTGTGCCTTCCGTGACATAACCTGCATCTTCCTTAAATAAACTAAGTAATATATGTCCAACCGACTAAACCCTACTGATAAGATCATGGGGACCCTCGTCGAATCATTACGTCCACAGACTGGGATCCCGTCATGCTCCGCTGCACCAATACAAACTGCTCAAGAGCTCATGTTGCTATATGTAGAAGTAGAAGAGATGATTATGGGCAACTGTAAGTCTGAAAACGCCAGAGGGCACGGCAGATCTATCTGGCACATCTAGCAAAAGTCAGATTTATTTTTCCCCTTTTTTCAGACTTCAGAGACTTGAAGCAGAAGAACAACTCATGTTTCCTTTTTCTTTTCTGGAGAAGATAGTAATGAATTTGCAGTTGCTCCCTGAGAGAACCGCTGAAGCTTATGATAGAGATGATCCAATGCCACGACAAATGACCAGGGCCACACCAAGGGCCACACTTACAGCGTTAATGAACAGAGATGTTTAATAGCTAGTAATCCTACTGGGAAGACAGTACTGCAATTCGCAGGCAGAAGCTTCTATTTTTAATTTTGAAGAGAAACACCAGTTTCTCTGTATAGAGTTCAGAAGGGATACATACAGCCCATTGCAAGCGTTCAAAAAGGCCTGATCTGGTTCGATATGTAACAGAACTTAATTTACCTGATTTATCAATCCACTAGAAACATTTCAATAGAAAGTCCTATTGCAGCTCTTTACCATATGGACATCGTCCATGTGTAACTACTGAATCGCCCAGACATCACCGAAGTCTCTTGTCCTTTTTAAGGAGGATATTTGGGTTCCGCGAATGGTTCTTGGTTCCTGCTAGCTCAGCCCATCTGGTCCCTGCGCCATGAACACGCGATGAAATGCTCCAGAGGCTCTCCCCTGCCGGAGTAGCTGCTTCTTTGGTTGGCTTCACGACAGCTTTGGATTTCATCAGTGGATGCTTATTGCCCTTGCCCATGCCAGCTGCGAGCAGCCATCTTGAGCCAGATTGCTGCTGCGTTTGATTACCCCATGGCTTTGTCTTCTCAGGTTCGCTCTTGAAACCAGCAACATGTACTTCTGTGACCTTGAACTGAGGAATGGATTCTTCTGATTCCTCAACCTTCTCTTCTTTGACCAATGCTTTATCTGGAACCTCTTCAATCTTTGGCTCTTCATCATTGTATTTGTCTTCACTGTTACCTTTAACTGAGACAGCAGTGAAAATCTTCGGCTTTGGAGGGACAAAAACTCTTTCCACTTGAATTAACGCAAGCATTGGCGTGCCAACCGGTTCATAATTACGCAGTGGGTCACGCAGTTGAACCATGAGAGCAACAGTGAAGTTGTTCCCTAACAATCCCCATCTTTTACCAGATCTCCTGCCCTTTTTCTCTCCAGTCCTACTTTCAGCAACTAACTCCATTGATTTTGCATGGTGGGCAGCAAGTATCTTTGATGTCCGATCACTGTACTGGTCCTCTTCACTCACTACCCCAGAATCAAGCCTCATCCACTCATCTAGAGTGATTGACAATCCCATTAACCCATCAACTTCATCTCCGCTTTGCTTAACATCAAGAAGCTGCAAACCAGCAGTTCCCTCTAAACCAAGGGACCAGGTATTCTCCGCGGATTTTCCTTGCAAAGATGAAAATTCCCCTATAGATTGAGAACTGATATTGGAAGGTGCCTCTTCTTCAGACATGCCAGATTGTATCCTCAAACCCTCAATGGAAAGGGCTTCAATCTTTTCCATAGCTAATGGTGCAACATCCTCGAGTGAGACATATTCTGAAGCATGCTCCCCACCCAAGGATGATGATAGATCAGCATGCCTCCCTTTCTTCTTCTTGCCACAGGTAGCATTTTCAACCCCTCCTACCAAAGCATCAATTCCATGGTTGTCCAATAGATCATATCTACATAGGTAAATGAAAAAAAAACTTTTAGCATGACATGACAAAGTAGGGAAAGGCACAAAAATTAGATGAAAAGGATTGTTTCAAACCTTTCATCAGAGTCTATAGCTGGAGCAGCCTCCCAGGCAATCTGCTGCATCAATTTGCCATTAACATCTTCTAATGGCATAAGTTTGTTTGCCTGCATCGATAACTTCTCAATTCCAACAGAGGCCAGACCGTGCAATATATCCATAATCCCAGAACCCATCTCTGCCGGTAGCACAATAGGAGAAGAAGCCTGCATAACCAAGCTGCAGTTGTTCTTAGCATTTTTGAACAAGGCTGGATTCATGGATCGCAGAAATCCTCCATCTTTTGTCTGAATAAATGGACCTAAACCATCAGCCAATGGTGGCGGCACATGGGGCGGCTCAGGTGGGAGGTCAATGGGGCTACCAAAACCACTTCTACTATCAGGTGGAGAAGATTGGAAACACTTCTCGTTTAGCCCATATTGATGCATTAACGCTTCAGTTTCTTCATCTTCCAGCGAAGTAGCTCGAAACCTGGTATCTATGGGCTGGCCCACATTCTGAAGCTCAAGTTCAGCCTCGTGTATCATTGCAGATAGATCAAAATCTTCTACCACATCCTCACTAACAGATTCTTCCATTTCATCATCGAAGTCCAAATCAAGAACAGTGTTCCCAGAAGCTAGTGCTTCCTTTTCAAACTGCTTCCAAAGCCGCTCCCTTGGTGACTCAGAGCCAGTATCTGACGGTTGGCCAAATGGGCTATGCTCTATCCCAAGCATATCCAAGAATTCATTAGCAACATAATCTGATGAAGCATCCATGCTGCGTGATCTGCCCTTCCTACTAGCAAACTTGTAAGTATCAGTCTCACCTATACAGTTCAATCGCCTTGAAAACTTGTCTTCTACAGTTGGTGATTCAAATTCCTCCTGCTCAGGCAGCTCAGCCAATGAGAGATTATTGAGCATAGACTCCAGATCCTCTAGTTCTTTATCTTCTGACAACTGCCCCTCTACCTCCGTTGCCACAGTATACAGCAAAGGTGATTTGACTATTCCATCCTGCCTGTCTTCCACATTCTCCCTTTGAACAGCAATATCAATGGCAGCCTCATCCATCTTCACTTCAACAGCCTTATCTTCAGCGATGTTGTCATCATGACAGAATAGCTCTCCAAACTTTACTTCAGCAGCCTGAAATCCAGCAAGATCGTCACCTTCAAGCACAGGTTCGAAGTTGACCTCTTCGGCAATTTTGGGCCCTAATTCCTCCTTTTGATCAGCCACATTGCTAGTCCCAACAAGTTTGGGCATTTCCGCATCATCAGGGGCAACCTCAACTCCATGCTCAATGACATCGAATTCTGTAGGGTCATGGTCTCCCTCTAGAAGCACCAGATCCCCCTTCTTAACCTCTTCTGATGTGCAATGCTTTGCCTCTGGCGACCCCTCATCCTCGCAGTCTAATGATGACACCTCCTCCCTCCTTGCATCAGGAACCCCATCAGAACCAAACGGCAGCGCCTTTGCAGATCTCAAGCTCGGAAGCACTTCGTGCAGCACCCTGACGTCCCTGCTCCGGGCAGGCACTGGCGTCGGCGCCTGTACCGACAATGGCCGCGCCATCGCTCCGTGCCGCAACCCCGCCACCTCCCTTCCCTTGTGCTGCTCACTGCCGCCGCCGACGAGCGCGCAGGAGAAAGTGACGTTGAGGCGCGCGCCTCGGGCGGGGCCGGAGAGCCGGAAGCTGGTGCTCCACTTCCCGAATCCGGAGTCCCCGCCGTCCTCGAGGTCGTGGAAGGAGAGCGGGAGCAGGCGGGTAAGGTCAACCTCGTTCTTACCGAGGTCGAGCGCCGAGGAGAAGACAGAGATGGTGAAGGCCCGGGGCTCGTACTTGACGGCAGCCTTGGCGCCGCGGGTGAAATAGACCGGGGAGCGGAGCGTGAGCGCCTCCTCGAACGCGGCGGCGCCGAGCGCGGCCACGACGGTGCGGGCGGACGCGGACGCGGACATCCGGCGGAATTGGACGGAGACATCGGAACCATCGAGGGCCGCGGGCAGGCCCTCGACGGAGTGCACGTGCAGCGTGAAGGCGCAGTCGAGGCGGCGCCGGCCCAGGTGCGAGATGGCCGTCAGCGACTTCTTCCAGAACGAGGACGAGGACGACGAGGCGGTGGTGGAGGCGGAGGAGGAGCTGGCAACCGCGGGCGGCAGGAGCTTGCGCGAGGAAGAGGAGGGCTTGAGCCGGGGCTTGTGGCGCGCCTTCTCCGTGGGCGACGGGGACGGGAGCGGGAGGGAGCGGCGGCGCGCGGGGCCGGACTGGTCGAGCGAGAGCGCCCTGTGCAGCGTGACGATGTCGCGGGCGAGCGCCGCGTCCCCCGCGTCGCCGCCGCCGCCGCCCGGGGGAGGGCGGGACGACATGACTGGCTTGCTGGCTCGCGGCGGCGGCGGCTCCTGGGTTTCGAATGAGACGGAGTTGGTGGGGTGACTTCGGGGGAGGGGGAGGGGGAGGGGGAGGCGATTTGGATTTTGGAAGGGACGGCGCCGCCGGCTCGCGTGGGAGCGGAGTATTGGTGGACCGGCAGAGGCAGGGGAGCGGAGCGGAGCGGGAGATGCGTCGCTTCGGCGGTGCGTTTTGTTTGTTCTTTCCACGATAGCGGCGATGCGCCTGCCGGCCGTGCTGGCATGGAGTCCTGGACGCACCTATGCTTGGTGCTTTGTTCCTCGGTGACCTGGATTTCCGATCTGGAAATTCTTGTCACGTGAATCGTGCCACGGAATAACATACAGGGAGGCGTCTTCGTGCCGTGGAGGTGGAGCTCGTGAAAGGGCGTGGAGGTTTCAGAAACCGAACAGGTCTCAAAAACCGATCGGCACTGTTTTCACAAAAATCGAAAAAATTGTTAAAGTAAATAGTTAAAATCGGACAAATTCAAAATTATTTTTTAAAAAAAATTGGTTGATTTTATCGGTTTATCTTTTTGAATTTGAAATTAAATTGGTTCGAGCGGTTTTTCACTAGTTTTTTTACCGATCGATTTGACCGGTTTTTAAATTTTCAATTTTTTTAATTTATTAAACTGTAAACCGATCGATCCTCTAAACCGGATCGGATTGGTTTCATCGAAACCGTAAAAACCGATCGGTTTTGATTTGTTTTATAAACTTTGGTGTGTGTTGCTTTTGGCTAGGGGCTGGTTGTTGAGTGGTGGATGGGATTTTTGACGCTGACGAGGGTTTTAGAAACCGGCTCCGGTTCAGTTTCTAATTTGGCTAAAAATCGGCAGGTTAACTAGTAAAACAGGATAGATAGTTGAATTTGCTACAGTATCAAATTCGGTTTTCGATCAAAAATCGGACCCAATTTTATATCGAAATGGATCAGTTTGATCGAAAATTACGAAAACTGATCGATTTTCACTGGTTTTTAAAATACTGTCTCTGACGCTGATCTGGGAGGTTGGAAATGGAGAGGAATCGATTTGAGCCGATGCCTTGGTGTTTCATCGTTCCTTCCTGATAATAATAAACCACATTTTATTGTGGTGGTGGTGGTGGTGAGTGACTGGACGGAAAATTTAGAGGAGTCGATGAACCCATTTCAATATAGCTTGCTTCATGTCAGCGAGGGTGACTTTAAGCTTAAACTTTTCATTTTATGTACGTCGTCGTAATTTTTTATAGCAACCGATGTAATATCAGCGTGTTGTCAATCGCAGTTTACGATTGAGCAAAGCGACATAATTTAACAATATCATGTCTCTCATTTTCTCTACGGTGTTGACGTCGCCACTTGACAGTGCTTGCACCGTGAGGCTCATGTTAGCTAGAGGTAGGTTATTTTTTAATCGATGAATAGGCCTAAAACTTTCAAATGAACTAAACCTCCCTTTTTCACTACAAGAATAATATTTTTCACTAAAGTAATTGATCTTTATATGTCTGACAGTACTCGCTATAGATATTTTATAAAAAAAAAACTTGATTGTACTCGGTGACAGAAAACTTGTCACTATATATATAATGACCAACAATTATATATATATTGTCCACTAAAATTATATAGCAGTTATAAAACCTTTAATAACTAAATACTTATATTTAGCAAATAATAGTCATACTCATTAGTCACTAAAAATATATATAAAATAAAAAACAAAATCTTGATTACTATTTATCAATTTATTTAATGACCAAATTTTTATCATTAAGACTCAATTAAAAACTCTATTATTTTTATAATGCATCTTACATTATTAGTAAGAAAAATACGTTAGAAGAAGCCAAACTAAAAGTTCTTATGTGCAATTTCAAAACGCAGCCCCCCCCCCCCCCCCTTTACTACATCTAGATGTACTCCTATGATGCACCGAGGGATTCGAATTTGAGTTGTCGTTACGTGTTCGGCGTACTAGGAAACATTGGTGGCAAACAACTTGCTTGGACCGGGATCCAGGGTACATCAATCAAAGCGGTCACTTGGAAATGAATCAAGCGACTTTACGAAATGCTGATTTTACGATGACGGAGATTTGTAAATTTGTCGCCGATTCGCAGGAAACGTGCGTGCAACATGGCATATGCTGTTGTACTCCTAGTTGTGTCGCCAAACATCATCGCCGCTTGACGCGCCACGCAAATGCTCGTACTTTTGATCATTTGTTTTATTAAAAAAATAAAAATATTATTTATTTTATTATAAAATAATTTGTTATTCAAAATATTTGAATCTTGTTTTATTTATCTTTTATTTTCGTAATTTTTTTAATAAAATGAATAGTCTATTTCAAAAATTCTCGAGCAGTTGTTGTGGGTGTCATTTTCGACGGACGTTGCCACGGGCCACGGCCAGGTGTAGGTCAGCGTCAGAGAGTGGTAGATGGTGGGTGGCTAGGTGCCACCGCCGCACAAGTCTCGGCAGATTGCATATCATCAACCTTGTGTAAGTTGTGTTTGTCGAGGCACAACGTTGTGCATATTCTCGGAGTATTTGGTACACCGCTTTCCCGAGTTTCTTGCGAGTATGTACTCGACTCGCAGGCTCCTCCCCAGCAGTTGCAGTTGGCAGCAACACAGGACTATCATATGCACATGCAAAATTGCATCAATTGCGAACTCTCTCAGATGGTGTTTGCTACTAAATGAGAAGATTAATAAAAGGTGCAAATTTTAAATTTTATTTTCTAATCTCAATCCTACTCTCCATTTCTCACTAGCTCAAGTTGTTGGCAACATCGTTTTCGATAGATGACATGGCAGGTCAGCATCATATGACTCCACTCTCTCGCAACCGCGACGGACGCTAGCTAAATGCTCAAAGCGTGGCCGTGCCATATATGGCTCCGAGCCTTTGGCACGGCAGAATCCCAACCAAACCCAACAAAACATGTGTTCCACGAAATTGACCGAAACCACACGAGACCGGTTGATGCGCACGCTCTGGCAACTTGCGTGGCCCCTGTTCGCCTGTGATGCTGAAGTAGTGCGTATGGGCCTACTTCATTTTCGCAAATGCGTTTTTTTTCCCCGTAGAGTAGAGGGACATTTCAATCCACAGCAAAATAGCAAATGGTCGGGGAGCGTCCGGTTTGAATTTGAATGCTGCGGGGCCTGTAGCTGCTGGCTCCCCAGTGGGTCCTCTCCAGTGTATTGTCGTGGTCCAACACAAAGGCACCTCCGTGGGCCACCAAACGACGAACACCTTTTTTTTTTTATAAAGAACGACGAACACTTGGGCTAAACTTAAGAGTGGAGCCGAGCCCGACGCTATGGCCCGAGTCTGCCTGGGCTCGGCCTGCACCTGACGGACGTTACTAGACCAGGAAGCAGGAATCGCGTCGATGTGAAGGAGTTCCGAATTTGACGGACGTTTGACTGAGAAAGAGGCAGCAGCTAAAAAGACCACAAAAGTCAGTCACGAGAAGATTCGGCGCAACATCACGGCAGATACCATGATTGAACGGTGTTAGTAACTTAGTATTAGTATAGAATAACCCCTCCGAGTAAAAAATTATTCTCCTTTGGAACATAAGGAGTTTCACAGTAATCGTAACGTAATCGTATAGAAATGTTATAAAAAATATAATATTTGAAAACAATCATTGTTTAAAAAAAAAGGCCTATAAGAATTACATTATTAATACTAACCGTGCAAATTCCTTGAAATACAGGGTCAATGACCCATTCCATAGTACATGGTCGCTTTCCACCGGAGCCATCGGGAAGATGACAAAATTTTAGGGCTACTAGCAAATCATACTATTTGATTGTAGACAAATTTAAGCATTTTTAGATTTATTCAAAATCAATTTTTTAACTCTCACTAACAATATTTAAAAAGAAAAACAATTTATAATATAAAATGTTATAAATTATGAAAGTTTATTTTATGATTAATCTAGTAACATAATTTATACTCCTATATAATAAACCATCACAAAATTTTCATTTTCAATGATCAAAGTTAAAGAAGTTTAACTTTAACAAATATAAAATATGTGTGATGGAAGGTGTCCTTTTATATAAGGGATCAAGTATTCAAATTCAATCTCAAAACCTAATGGAGTGTAGAGATAAAACAAAGTTTCTATAGTAAATATGTTAGGTGGAGAATGGAAGGGTAAGGTGTATAGTAGTATTTTACCTCTCTAATTATTTTTGTGGTGGAGATTAGAATCCCTTTGGAAAAGGACGGAGATAGACTAGTAGTATACGGTGGTGGGGTATAATCTCATAGGGGTGAGCCCATGACGAAGAGAAAATTTCTCTGCAGTGGATCTTTAAGACCCACTCATCTACTACCTTCTATTTAAATTTTAATACTGTTGATTTCTAACATTAATTTTGATTATTTTTTTTCAAAAAAACTGTTTAAATATGTAAGATTTTATTATTATTTAATTTATCATTAGTAAAATCTAGATCACGACTAATAATTTTATACATTGAAATAAAATTTTTAAATAAAATAAATGGTCAAAAGTGGTGAACCGGAGAGAGTACATTGTATATAATCTGAGAATCGATGATTGAGTTTACAGACCTACTGCAGGGTAAAAAAATTTCTATCACGAAGCTTCACATAGCGCGTTTGTGAGACGAGAATGCCCTAGTTGCTGAAGAAGTCAGTTCCACGCGGAGCAGCGCAAGGGTGTCGAAATTGTCACTGCCCTAAGCGCGTTTCTATCAGCTGTAGTCAACGTTGCGGGTGTTACTTATACTGGACCTCAGCAAACCCATCTTCAGCAAACCGACCCAGCTCTGCGAACCCCCTAACCCTCATCACCATGGTAAGCGGCACACCGGCATCCCCTACATCCAGACAAGCACAGTCGGCTGCTGCTCCACCGGCTTACACCGCCAAATCTGCCAGCTCCGGCAGCATCACGCGCCTCTGCCTGATAATTCTGCTCCTCAATTGCTCCGCGGCGATATACCACTCCCGGCACGACCCTTGGTCCGTAGCCTTTGTGGCGACGTCCTTCGCCGACCTGGCACTTTTGTTCCATCTTATCCGCCGCTTCGAAGCTGAGCCGCACGGGTCACCTGCGAGGGAGCTCATAAAGGCTGGCATCTGGGTCCTCGCCTCGATTTTGACCGGGATGTTCTCCTATAAGGTTGCCTCGCTCATGCCGTTGGCGGCGGCGGCCGTCGTCGTCTGGGGTATGGGGGCGGGCACGGTGATCGCTGGCTTCTGTATGTTGTTTCTCTGTGGAGAGTCGGCGGAAGGTAGCAGCGACGACGAGGCTCTCAAGGCCGCCGAGGATGGAGCGCACAACCAGCTGCCCAGGAAGAACAGCTTCGGAGTTCCTGATTTGCACAAGCCTATATTGTCTTCCTTATGGCAATGAACTGCTAGTGTATGCTGTATTGGCCGCGCACCATTATAAAGACATTTCTTGTCCAGTAAATAAATGATGTCATCTTATCTTAGCAGAATAAGGTCATGATTTCCCTTGTCTTCCGTGTGGCCACCGGTTGTGTTTGTCCCATCGACCGCCCCTTGTAATTCACTGTACTTATATTTCTCTGTTTAGCAACAGCTGTTCCTAATTCCCTTTTATATGCCATCGTCCGCCGTGTTGCTCGTTTCATCAATCAACCTGTATAATTCTCCTAATCTCCCCTTGTTAGATACTCTACTCCGTATAACATATCATCCTTGGTGCTCCATTGGAAGTTTGGAACATGATCCTTGTTGAAGCTCTCTTGTACCCGCCATTGCTTCGATCCCCATGTCATTTTTGCTACTAGTATTTGCTGGTTATTAGAAAGAAAAACCAAAGCCCCAAGGAGGCATGCTCAATATGATAACAAAGAGATGCCGACGACTTCTGAGAACTGAAAATTTCAAGGATGAAGCATTGCTCATTCCATACCTGCAAGTTGGTTGAAGACTGGTTTGACCGACAACAAAGCACGGACCACAGAAGGATCACAACTCACGAGGACCTTGTCTAGACGTATCAGACCTGCGCGTGAAGACTGACCCGGTGGGTTGATGTTTTCAAGTAAACGCCCCCATATGCAGGCCGTCTATCTTGTCTAGAAGTGAAAATAGGTGACTTAGATGCCCTCTAACTCTCCTTGATACAGGAGATGGGCTTATTTTCCAAATAAAAATAGGTAGGAGGGTCTTTAAGTCACTGCCCAAGCCATCAAAAGATACAAAACAAAACCCCCTCAATCCTTGAAAAAAAAAAGAGAGCTAAGTTATAGATGGATGGAATTGGGAAATAAAGAGAGCAAAAAGGTTTTTTTTTTTTACAACCCTCTGTTGAAGGAACCAAAATCTAGTACTACATTTGAAGGCTGGTAAAAAGCCTCGTTCTTTATTCAATGAACAAAAAGCTCGAATTTTTTCCAAGACATGCTGATTATAAAAAACATCAAATATAACAAGCCAAAAATTATGAAATAAACTTGTTATTTTTTAAGGTTTCCTAAGTTTCAAACACCTAGTTTTGGTTCCTACCTGCCACACAATATACTCAATTATTCAATTTTATGCATCGAGAAAGAAGAAAATTCTTACTGAAATATCTCGTCATCCAAGCTTCTATCAAGAGACTGGTGAAGAGAACAGGAAACACCAACATTGTAGTGCCAGATCTTTGATTAGAAAACTTCAAATTGAAGTCACAGCTTGCTGCAAAACAGTAGGACACTATAACAAATTCGAACAGTGCAATCTAAGCTCCGAATGTATCACACAACCTATTCTTTTGCCACTCGCTACACAAATTTATTGATCTCAAATTACCATCATGTCTAGAGACCTAACCCAGGAGGAATTAGGTGTTTTTCACTAAGTAGAAGAATAAAATAGACACTCCAATTCTAAATGGAAAGGAAATAACCTGGAGGGCGGGTGCTAAATATACTGAAACTTCAACCGCCTAAAAACTGAACCTCAACCTCAGGTCCCTCATGTCCGCTCAAATAAAAGGCACCAGCTCGATGCACTGTAAATTAAAAATGCGAGCAATCATGACGAGTTCGCACCAGAAATCTAAAGGCTTACTTTGCTTCAAACTTGGGCCACACCAATAGCAAAAGAAATACAGCATCTGAAACATTTGATAAAATGTGTCTATAGGATGGAACCAAAAAATCCACTCTAACATCAGCTTCCTTTATGTCCCCCGTCTCTTATGTATCCTTCAGCTCCTACCATCCCTACTAGTCTAGCTGATAATACTAAGATGTCATTTCGGTAAAAAAAATTGATGTTATGGAATGCCAATACTATGAATAGGAATATCACAAATACAACCATGTATTTGTAAGATATAGTCAAGTGATTAGCTTATTTTTATGATCATAACAAAAAAATTATCATGATCTTGGCACATCATCTTTCTTTAAACCCCAATAAAATCTCCACGAGACTATGATTACAAACATGGCAACTGCCACTTTACATATAGGTTAGACGGATAGATTAAAATATGGGCTAGTTTATACGATAAAATCAATGGACATGGATACATCACTCTTCCTAAATGGGTTTAACCCAAAATTATACACCTGAAAGAGGACAATCGTATCCAGCTATCCAGGGAAGAGAAATGCTTATTTACAATATCAGTAACAAGTACTCAAAGCTATGCATGACCCTGGAGAGAGGCCTTTTGAGTTTATAGAACTTTACACTCTGTTATGGGACATTTACCCCATATGGCAATCAATGTGGTCATGAGCACCAAAATTTTCGTTATATCAAGTTACAGAGTTCATTTCTCACCAGAATTTTGCACAATGTTGATATGCAAAGATGGTCTAGTAAAGCATAAGTCGCATCATTCCAATTAAAAGTGCACAACAAGTAGTAACAATGCAAAAATAGGGCAGAAAACTCCTAAACTAGAGAGAGTGGACTCACCAGTCAGACATGAAAATTTCACAGCAAGGGACAGTGTCAGTAGATCCACTGAGGGTTGCATTCATGGATTACGGAGTAAATTAAGACGTCAACCACTTGTGGAGCTTCTGCTTTATGTTGGACTATCTGGCTAAGTAGGAATGTAGTGGTGACAAAGCTCCTACGAAATCTTTTATGCAGGTACAGGGAATACACTGGCTCCCCTTTTGGGTGCAGCTGGAAAAGTGTGAAGAAGCTAAGAAGATCCAGACAGCATGTCACAAATTGGAGATAGCAGCAATGAAAATTTTCATCAACGATGAATGGAAATTTAATAACAGAATTTGCTCTTAATATCAAGCATCCGAATTCTTATGGTTGATTTTTTTTTTCATTCCATCCGTGTAAGAAGACAAAAGTGCCTATGTAATAATTGGTTCTAGCTTCAATCCTGTTATGAACCCCGCTTGGTGACAAGCTAAAGTCACGGGAATGTGAACCTCTCAAAGCAGAGCAGGAGCATCTCCGCACTGCACGTCACGCCGTTGGAACACAGAAATAATCAAGGACAAAAAGGGGTGGGTGAGAATAAACACCGCACGGGTCCGTTTCATCGAAGGATGAAACAGAGCATGATCAATTGGAACCCACGTCCCACAGAACAGAAGAGGTTCTCAGACTCCATAATCCAGATTGGATGAGAAAATAATAGAGATCCGCAAGTAAAGGCCGAAATCGGAGGTGGAAAGGTCGGATCCGTACCTGCCTGCGGCGGCACGCGCCGATCACAGCCGATCGTACGCGCTCCTCCTCCCGCCCGGCCCGGGCTCGGAAGGTGCAGGGGAGCAGCGGGAGACAAGATGAGGCCTGAGGACTTAATCCCGGATTCGACCATGATCTCATTGTGGATTCCTGGGAGTGGGGCTCAGATCCGGCGTCCGGGAAGAAGAGGCTGGATCGGGAGGCGGAGGCCGGACGGGGAGGGGTGCGGGGAAGTAAGCAACGGCGAAGGACGAGGTGCGGCAGCCGGCAGTCGCGCGCAAATTCTTTTATTTAATACCGTGGTCAGAGGGCGGGCGGACGTGGCGGGTTCGTGTGGCGAAGAAAGATACTTCTTCCGTTCCAAGTTTAGTAAACAAATATTAACTCTCTTCATTTTTTTTATTGACATCTTCGTCATTTGTTTTATTTAAAAAAATTTATTCGAATGTATAAAATTTTAAGTTACTATTTAAATAATAAATTAAATTATATTAAAATATAAAAAATTAAATAAAATAAAAAGTCAAAGTTAAATTTTAAAGTAAATAGCGACATCAATTAAAGAACAGAAAGGGTAATTAATAAAAATATATCATATAAAAATTATATTTTTTAATTCATCATAAAATAAATGTTTATAAAAAAGTATATTTTTTATATTAAAAATTATACAATTTTTTAAATATTATTAATTAAAAGTTTAAAAAATTTGATCTTATTTAAATCTAAAAACGGTTATATTTTGAAACGGAGAAAAGTACAGCCGGCTGGCTCATCAACGACTCCTCTGCTCCCGTAATTTTGCAGTCGTCGCCTCTGCTCGTTGATTTGCCCAAATGGCCGTTACTCTCGCAGCAAAAGTACTCCAGTCAGCAGGCAGCTCAGCCGTTACAGCAACTATCAGCTCAGCGCATCCGTGCAAATTCAGATCAGCATAGCTCTGCCGGCCGGCGTCGCGCGGGCAGCAGGTCATACTGCTCCTCGGCCTCGGCCACAATCCGTGCAAAATTCTCGGCAGCACACGCATGAAGAGCAGATGCAGTTTGAAGAAAAAGGCAGGGCCGAGATATAGGCTCCATGCAGAAGTAAAAAACCACGCTGTAAGAATGAGTACCGAACAGAGCCATAGATTATAGATGTAGCACAGTCGAAATAAGGCTCAAAGGCTAGGCTTTAAACAGGCTCAATTTTCATATTTTATGATAAAGCAATATGGGACGGAGAGAGTATATTTTTGAAACTAATTGGTCCATCTACAATTGAAGTCGCACGTCTCTATATCCAAAATGCTGCTCTTGGTTACAATTTCAGGGGCCCGGATGAATGATGCGTCCCGGAGACGAAGAAGCGGCCGGACGCGGCGTCCTGGGTGGCGTAGTAGACGGTGCCGGGGCTCGCGTGGTTGTGCACCCCCTCGTACATGGTCACGACGTAGCTGGGGTCGTCCCTATCCCTCTCCACCCTCTTCTTGACGTTGCAGCCCTCCGTCGAGCACCGGTAGTAGTTCCTGCGTACATTCGGATCGATAACAGGCTCAGTCCACGCATATATTTTTCTGGTTTGATGCTGTCTTGCTTCTGAATATTGCTGTGCACATAAAATCGTTTACGTACCTCGGGTTGGGGCTGTTCTTGACGGCCTTCTTGCCGTACTTCCTCCACCTGTAACCGTCGTCGAGTACCTCCTTGTCCGACCTCATCCGGAACGCGATCCTGTCCGTCATCGTTGTCGGCTCCTCCGCCGCCACCGCCACGCTTGCCGCGCCCCTGGGGAAAAAAATGTTCAGGTACATGAA
>BCLH01000930.1:44401-57594 GCA_001602315.1 Zoysia pacifica | reverse complement strand
CCGTGGGCGGGCAAGCGGATCAGAGGCAAGGGCCGATGGGAGCGCAATGGGCTGACTGACCCGCTGTCGCCGAGGACGATGACCTTGAGAAGCGTCCTCCTCCGCGACATCGACATGGTTGCAGGCTCGATCGCGATCGGTGCTCCGCCTCGCCCTCGCCGCTCGTAGTGTGTCGTCGCAACGCGAGGCGCACGAGCAGTTTAGTTTGGAAAAAAAAAAAAAATCCGCGGAGGAGAAGGAAACTGTCACGATGAATTGTGGATTTGATTCTTTCCCCCCCTTTTTTTTTTAGAATTTCTTTCCCCTTTTAATTGACGCTCACTGTTTGAATGGGTAGATGGATTTTTTTAAGCCTGGATAGATGGATCCCATTCCATTGATATGAATGTACACCATGGTTTACAAAACCAGTACTCTCTGTATACTCATAGTTCATGTCGTTTTGGATAAAGTATAACTCTGATTTTGATTTTTTTTTAAAAATATTTATTAAAAAGTGACATATATATATTTTTATGAAAATATTTTTTAAGACAAATCTATTTATATAATTTTTATATTTTTAAACTTAACAACTTAAAAAGTTATTTGTACTTTATAATCTCAACGTTTTGTTACACCTCGAAAATTTCATTTTAGAATGTGAACCATCCACCTTTTCACATATCTTAAGCACTAAAAATCCAAAACATAATTTTTAAGCTCCTAAATGTCTCTTTCCCTTCAACTTCTTCATAATCTCTAGCATTTTTTTCTTCTCCACGACCTCTCTACGTCCTCTCCAACCTCTCATCTCCCTCAACTCGTAGCCAACTCACTAGCAGACACAAATCTTATAATTCCCATTTAAGTTCCCGACAATCCATTCAACGAAATTCAATAAAATTTTGTCAAGATGCGCTCCTTGAAGTCTTATACAACATATCCAAAATTCATGGCCAACGAAGGTCTGTAGCTTCGGGAATCTCTATTGCAATCACTACTGCTCTCTATTCTAAATCTGTCCAGCGCGTACATCGATAGTTCTATTCTTGTTTCTCTCAATTTAAACTATTATCTCGATGAAAATCCTGTACTTTGTTGTGTTCCAGAGAGTCCCCTTCGCAACCACTGAAGTATTCGCTAAGATTCATCTCAGTTTTTCCAGAAACGCGATTTGTTCTTTAACTGTCGTTGCAAGACCAAATCTCGATCTCACTCGTTGATCTCCTACTCAGGTTAAATCTTGTCTAAGCCATCATCATGTCTCTATTGTGTTCCACATAATTATGCACATTTTTATTTAAAGATTTATTTGAATTGTGTAGCCAATAATCAGAAACGCACATGTCTTTGCAGTGCTGTTTGTGGATAGATAGACGTGTTGCCGTCGTTCACCTCTTGTTATCATCTAACACCTTAAAGTTCTTTGCTGTAAAATAATACTTGGCGAGTTCCCAAAACCTTGTTAGCACTTCAAAATAACCCTTCAATGTTGCATATAATCTTTAATTATTTGCTTGCTTGTGTTGGTTGTTGGTGGTTGCGCAAAGAGAAGAATACAAGTCAGAATCAAGAGAGGCTATGAAGCAAAGTTTGAAGACCACTAAGCAATATTTTGAGGCAAGTGTCTTTGATCAAATTGTATCTAATTAGGATGACAGGATTTTAGGAATTGCATGCTAGTCTTAAATTGAAATCCTATGTAGAATTTACTTAAAATTTTTCTCATTATTCTTTGAAGCTGGTTCGTAGTATATGAGTATAGTGATAGTAAGTTGTTTTATGCTTAACTTTGCTGTCATAGTTGAGTTTTGGGTAAAACTTGTACTAGTAAAATTGATTAATAGTATATTTGCAACTAAATCATCTTTATGTTATTAAAATGGTAATGACTTAGTGTATAGAGAATCTGAGCAGGATGGATGGTACGGTATGATGCTCTTTGATATTATTCGATATTTGGTATATACTAGTTTCTGCTCTAGATTCTAAGGATTGGTTCGTGAACTATGTAACCTGGCTTTACAGCGCAGTCACAAAGTTTAAATGGTAGGCCTTAGCTGACTAATTGGTTGATTTTAGTTTGGTGTGCACCATGTGACAGTGTAGTGGCGTAAGAGGGGGTTTCTGCAGTAAAGGTAAAATAGACTCCATAGATGCCGTAGCGGTGAAACTTTAGCGGGTGCATATTGACTAAGTGATACCATGTAAAAATTTTGTAGTGATTTTTTGCCCACACACCAAAAGAAGTGTGTTATGTATCAACGGATCCAGGCATAAAGAAGGTTTTTAGTACACCTGGCAACAGGGGATGAAATTACGACTTGTGGTGAAAAGTGTGCAAACTTTTGAGACATAAAACTGTCATTACAGCCGTGCTCACGGTCAAGAGCGATCTGGACTGCTTCACGATTAGTTCCACCACATGGGTTGGTTGAATTTGGTTAATCATTTTTTAAGTAGTCGAGTGGGACCTGATGAGTTGGTAGCCAGGTGTTAGTAACTTTGTGAGTTTAGTAGTTGGATGGAATCCGATGAGGTCTCTTTAGTTTTTGATTGAGAGTTCAAACTTAGTAAATAAGATGCTTAGTAACAACAGTTTTTAGATGGCAGTAGTGCATTAACTGTGTATAGTCTTTTTTACTCATGACCCACATGCCATCTCTTTCTACACTTGCTGAGTATTTTATGTACTCACGTGTATTGCTTTTGTTATTTTGTTGTCCAACAATGCTGCTCAGTGACAAGAAAATAAAAAAAAGTCAAGTCAACCGATAAATAGAAGATAAAGCATAGAAGGTCGCGTTGTCGCCAGTCGATTGTTTGTGGTGTGCTCAAAAGTTTTCTCCTCCCACTGCTCTTCAAAACTCTGATATTTATTGTTTGTTTATCGATATATAACTGATTATCACTTAATTGTCCTACATGTATGATGAAACTGATTTTATCATACATGTAGATGTCATCGGGTTTTGTGTTTACAAAATTTGGTGTGATATTTTTGACTAAAGCAAAACTCACAACTGCTTAAATTATGAGTATGGAGGGAATACTTAGATACCAGGTCAGTATTTTTTTTAATACAACTGGTTCGGTTTTATTAATTAGTTGGTTTTTAGGAAATAATTTTTTTTGAAATTTTGTTTTTTAATTTAAAAAAAATGGAAAACCATTGATAAATCAGTGAAACTAAAGGACATGCCAAAGAAATTATCTCGATTTTATGATTAAAAATTCAAAAATCATGAAACCTATCGTTTAAATCGTAAATGATTGATTTGCTGTACATTTCAATCTAATTATTTCTAAAAAAAATTTAAAATTTCTAACAGTTTTTGATAGATTAATGATTTTTATGGTTTTTGGTAAAACTAGTGAAGCTGTCCACGGTCGTGGGCACGATCCGGAGAAGCTCCAGAGTTGCGCGGCACGTCGTTCCCGTACTATATAGTCCAGGCTTTTACACAGTCCCTGGCAACCAAGCGGTGCTGAAACGTTCAAGGGCCTTGGCCCGAAATCCTTACGCGAAAGTGTCCAACAGTAGCTCAGCAGCACCTCAGATCAATATCCGCTAGGAGTTCAAATGGCCAAGCCAAGTAGCCAACTATGGTCCTGGACTTAAACCTCTCAAGCACGAGCAGAAACAATTGCCGTCGGTGTTCCTCGGACGTCCACCTGCCTGCTGAACAGAAAGCAGGCTACCAAAGGCCAGTTGCATTTGCCGAGAAATCAATTTGTTTTGCGAAGGAGTGCATGGTTTTCGTCAGGTTGAAAGCAGGCAACAAATGTTTATATAAAAAATGTACTCCTTCCGTTCTTTAATTAATGTCGTCATTTACTTTTAAATTCAATTTTGATCATTCGTCTTATTCAAATTTTTTTATAAATTTCATATATGTTGATATAGTTTGGGGTACGTTTGGTTCTTAGCCAATGGAAACCATTCCAAAGTTTTTTAAGCCCATGAAATTTGGTCGTTATTTGGATTAACACCAAAATTTGGCTTGCACGTAGAAATTTGGCAACGCCAGCTACAGCATATAGCCAACGTTGGCAAGCGCGAGGGCGCAAGAAATGGCCACCGAAGTTTGGTAGGAGAGAGAGAAAGGTGCGCTCATCCAGATGGCAGCAGCTCATATGGGACATAAATTTCGAAATTTGATGTTTAGTAGTTTTTAAACGATTATATCTTTAAAACTGTACACTAATTTGTGATATTTTTTACTATTATTTTTTAATTAAATCTATAAAATAAGATGTGACTTGATTATATTTTATTTAAAAAAATATATATGACATATGGATCTTACATGTCATAGGTATAAATTTGGTAAGGTTGTAATCCAAACACTTATTTTTTTCAATATACCAACGATTTGGTAAAGATACAAACCAAACGATATTTCATTACTTTTGTTTTGATCACGCCTGTGATTTGGCAACTCCAAATTTTAATAAGACATATATATATAATAAACCAAATAGCCTTTTGATTTATCATTAGAGTTATTTAAATCACAACTTAAAATTTTACATATTCGAACAAATTTGTTGAATAAGACAAATAGTCAAAAATGATTGTAAAAGTCAACGGCGACGTCAATTTAAAAATGAAGGGAGTACCTCTGATTCATGCCACCAACAAAAAACAGAGAGTTAAGAGTGGATGCTAATAATAATGGATGTGTGTAATATGTTGTGACCTCCAGAAGTGTACAATGAAAGCACTGGATTCCAAGAGAGTAAATATAATTTCAGTAGAACAAATTTCCTTGTCAGTACAGACTATATCTGTCTGCACATCTTCTCTACCACAAACATGAGGACCCCTTTTGTATTGTCCAGGCCTGTCAGCTTTGAAAACTGTTTTACCCCCTTATCCATGATAAAATAGAGATATCTGATTATCTTGTATCTATTTTTGGACTACGGTAATAGATAACCACATCAGCTTGATGTGTCAAGCAGTAACATGTAGCAGGTATTCCACATGACTGGACTAAAGAATAATATATAACTGTTTACAATGGCAATTTCAGTTTCCTAAGCTAACCTTTCTTTTCGGGCATGTTCGTCTATTATGCCCCTTTTCTGAGCAGAAGCTACATGAATAAACACCTGAAATAGGGCCATTAACTTTTCTATAGCCTGAAACATCAACCTCCATATCAGTCGATCTGGGGCAATTACGCCGGTTATGCCCTGTTTCACCACATCGGCTGCAGTGCCGAGGTTGTCTCTGCTGCTCTTCCTCCGACTTTGGTTTTCCACATGTTCGACTATTATGCCCCTTCTCGCCACATAGTCGGCATCTGAACTGCAGCCTTACGGAAACTTTCCTCACCGTAGGGCAATAGAAGCTTCGATGTCCTTCTTGTCCACATTTGCTGCAGAAGAATTTCACCCCTGTGACATGTCAGGTCCCAATGATTCTCAGCGACTCGAAGTTCCTTTTCGGTGGCGATTAAAAGGTTGAAAGACAGGAAAGTGAACTAAAAAATCCTGATATTCACGCTTTCAGGTTGCAGATGTACACGCTGGCTAATAATCTAAAACGAACAACTTCCTTGCTATTGAAACAACTGAACTGTGAACAATATAGCTCAATGCGATACTTTGAGAGTAAAAAGTATTATGTTCAGTTGTTCACCTTTCATGGCAATGCTCCTCTTGAGCCTATTCTCAGGGTTTTTGAAAAATGTCTTTTGAGTTTCAGATGCATGCTTTCTTGCGGCAACAGTACCTTTTGTTCTCTACATGGCCAAGAGCAGGGGGTGGGGGGGGGGGGGGGCAAAATGAACATGGCAACTCAGTATTTATCACGAACATAAATTTAAGAAAATTCTTATACCATCTTACCTTGATTGCAGCAACTCTTTGGGCATGCAGTTCGGGATCTTGGTGTATAATCTTCATGCGCTTGGTAAACAGTCCTGTTTTAGCATTTAGACTCTGCAATTATTATTAAATTTCTTAAAAGTCACAAGCAAACAATGAAATTACCGAATCAAGTTCATAAAGATGGAACAAATCAGTATCAAAGGTTCAGAAGCAAAGAAAATGGCTCTATTATTAATTGTAACCAGGCAGACATACAAGGATTTATTTATGTTTTCTATTTTATTGCTGCATATGAGTGTCATCGAGCTATAATTTATGGATAACAGATTGCAGTGCAAAAGAAATTTATGGCAGGAAAAGTATATTCAAATATGCAGCACGCGATT
The DNA here is from genome assembly GCA_001602315.1 of Zoysia pacifica. NCBI lineage: Eukaryota > Viridiplantae > Streptophyta > Magnoliopsida > Poales > Poaceae > Zoysia > Zoysia pacifica. The sequence goes on along the minus strand of BCLH01000930.1, from coordinate 51,385 downwards.
GCATTAGTTATACCAAGAAGACTACAGCATCTGATTTTAAGCCTGTTAGAAGCATTACTTTTAAAGATCTGCTGATCTTCATAGCAACTTCTGGTGATGGTGACGGATAAGTACGCTTTGATCTTTTTGAGGTGTTGAAATCTATCTCCAACTTGTCAACTTCTTCATCTTCCTTTACTTTCAAAGGGGAACTGCAAAAATAAAACAGAAAGATCATATTGCATGTACAGAAAATAAAATAATGATAATGTATTGCCTCGCTATGTGAAATAGCCATATCGTATCCTATTACTTCAATCATCTGTGCTGGTACTTTTTTCATTTATACCTAGAACATTTGAATGTGATGTGATTTGTAGACATTTCAAGCCAGAATAAATGTTGAAAATGAATCTTGAGGAAAGGCTGTCAGCAACAAACTTCTCTGTAGTAACCGTGACAGAAAAAACAGCTGACTAACAGACGCAGGGAAAAAAAGTACCTCGATCGAACTTTCTCCCATGGTAGCTCATCAATAGATTCTTGCCATATCACACACTCTCCACCGCATTGTGCACACTTCTTAATGCCCTGACAGGAATACATTGCAACCTGATAAGTTTCTGAAAATTACATATATTTATATTCTGTGTTTTCTTCTTTTCTAGAACGTTCACCTTGCCATTGCAAGTAGGGCAGTCCAAACTTGACCTATCTATCCCACAATCCTTGCAAGGAGTGTACCCCCTGCCCCTACAACTAGGGCAAGGCAGCTCGCGATAGTATTGGCCATTCGGACCAATCCAGGACCTCTGTTTCCCCTTCTCTGAAACTGGAGCTGTATTCCTACAGAAAAAAAAAAAGAAAAGAAAAAATCAATTCCATCAAAGCGTCAAAATTTCCAGTTCTTTCTTTTTTCAACGAATAGACAGTGATTTCTAAATCCACTTTGATGGGGTGCACTGCGGATGTTCAACTTCCAAGCAGTCTCATGTTCACCATTTTCCATGAACAGCATTTGACCCTCACCAAATACAAAACTATTGTTCTTTTTCTAGAATGCACAATGTATCTTTATATTAATAAGATAAAACAAACAAGCAAATATGTGTAAATATCATGAGTTAACGCTACAGCCAACTTTAACAAAATAAATCAAAAGCAATTTGTTCGAACAATCAAGCTTACTGCCTGTCAAGTGGATGAACCAAGTGTTTTTCCACTTCCAAAAATTTTCAAGACCAGTGTGCTGCTAACGTTACAATCAAAATTCTCCGGTCGCTTAAGGAGCACTGGAGTGGAATAAGACACCCATGGCTCTCAAAGGGAGAAGGAAACATACGGTGAGCGTGAGACGCTGCTGGGGCCGACGTCCGAGCCGAGGAGGTTGGCCAAAGGGTCATAGGGGAGCTGGTGGTAGCACGAAGACAAGGGCAGTGCAAGAGTAAGACCTAGCTACAAATTACAAGAGAGCTGGAGCTTCGAAGCAAAGGCGGAGTCGCGTATACCGGAGAGCTCGGAACGCCGGCGCCGTCGGACGACGAAGCGGCTGTGCTCCCTCGGTGAAGCCGTGGCGCCGGCCGCACCCGCCCAGGAGGCCTCCACCGGGCAGCCGTGGACGGGGCGGGGTGGGCGCACGTTGGTCGCAGCAGCATCTCACTGAGGAAGCTCGTGATGGACGGGTCGCCGACGCTTCCGTTGGCTCGTCGGCCTGACTGGTCATCGACTCACGAGCACAGCGAGAGGACACGAGCTGGGAGGTGCGCGGACGCGAGCCGCTAGTCTGTGACCTGTGACTGGCTGACTGCTCTTCCCGGTCCTTTTTTTTTTCTTCCCTTCCCTTTCTGTGGCCGGCGTTGCTCCCGAAATGCGAGGGCCGGGGAGGATGAGAAGCGCGCGCTGCTGGGCTCGGCGGGAGCTAGTGATAAAACGAGTCGAAAAAAATTAAATTAAAAATTATAAAAGTTAAATCAAATTAAGATTGAGTTAAATTTTTATTTATTTTTAAATTAAATTTTAGTAAAAATTAAATTAATTTGTGGAAAGATTCGCGAATATTTTTTTTATTTCACGCCTAGCGGGAGCACGGGGCGGAGCAGCCACACGCCCGTCCGGATTCGCCGGGATACTGGCCACGAGGACGAGCTCATGGAACGACTCTCGTCCGTGCGCTGCGCCGCCTCTCCTCCTCCTGTTGTCCGCCCCGCCGTCTTTCTTCCCCCCATCTTCTCCACGCCCCACCCCATCCTGTCCTCTCGGCACTGTCCACACAGCCCAACCCCAACCTAGCGAGACCAGACGACTCAGACTGCAGCACCTCTGCTTGGCAGATCGCCCTCCGCGCAGGGCCATGGAGTACCGGGTTCTCGATTCCCATTGCACCGGCGGCAAGACCTTGGGGAAGACAAGAGTCCGCAACGTGAGTCCAGCTCGGCCCCCTTTCATTTATCTGCCGTATTTTCATTTTATTCGTTCCTGGCCACGAGCGATCCTCGGGATTTTATTGTGCAGGTCCAGTGGCTCCAGCCTTCCCCCATGCGAATGCCATCCACCTCTCTGCTCCGGCCAGTTCCCAGATTGACATTGAGCAAGGTATGCAAAGAAAAATCTTCATTTTTTCCTCTTACCACACAAATATGACAAATATCAGCTTCGTCACAAAAAATGGGCCCAAATTGAGTCTTTCTAAAATCTGTGACGAAGTTCACAATTCATCATAGATGTAACCTTTTTATGATGATTTCTATATATGTCATGAGAAATTCGTCATTGATTAAATGATTTCTTGAAAATTTTCAATGTCATTTTCCCAGATCGACATGGGGTTCAGCTTCATCTCGCTGGAGCACCTCGCCATCTCGCTTTTCACTCTCTTGGATGCCACCATTAGCAACCTCCTCAGGAGGTAATTACTAATTGATTGTCCTCATCAATTCTGACTGTGTACAATTTTATTTTTTGTTTTGAATTTACAGTTAACTATCAGGTTCATTGTGATGGATGCCATATAACCAGGACAAATCAGTTAATCATATGCTTATATTCAGCTTATAGGGGGGTTTGGCATCAGCATCATTTTTTTATATAGCCATTAACCTCCCATAGTTTAAGTCACTGTCTGATTTGCTAGTGTGCAGATTCTATTGTTAACCATCAGGCCATGTGGTTGATTCGCTGGCCCTCCTTTTGCTTTCCATTCTCCATCCCTTTCAGGTATCTACTGTTCTAGCATGGTAGCAACAGTTTATGTTTTTTTTATCTGTGTTCACTATATATGAGGGAATACTTCCGATGGTAAACCAATGAGACAATCCAACATAGGCTCCACGTGGATAACTGCACAGGATTATTTGGTTTCCAATCTCCCAGATCATGACACAGGCTCATAAATCTGTAAACACTGACCTATTGTAAGGGAACACTGGTATCATCTATCTAAAATCAACCCACAATACTGCAATAATTTTTGGAGCATTATTTGAATTGGTATTAATTGGAAATGTGATTGGCAGGATGATTGGAATAATTGGGAGAAGTCATATGGAAGCATATTTTTAAGTATTCCAGCAGTTATTGATCCATCATTATCTCCTGAAGGGCATCATATACGTCATGTATTTACTACTGCAGGCATAGAAGACTGGGAGGTAATGAGAGTCCTGGTGCATATATCTTCATTTTTCAGTGGCATGCATTTTAGTTCTTGGTTAATCTTTCTTCTCTATTTATTGATGATTATAATACCTTTTCTTTTTAGGTTTCTTTTAAAACTGTTGGAGGCACAGGTATCTTATTCTGCCCAGTCCAGATGAATGAAGAATGCTTTTGGATCTAAAATCTGTAAGTTACAATCTTGCCAATCAACTATAATTTCAATGCTTAACTCCGGTGATAGTTGATCCTCTTAGTGGCTAGCATTATCACTGCTATTATCTCTGAAATGGGTAAAGGTAGATGAAAAGTTTTCATTGTTAGCCAATCGATTGCATTTTTTATCTAACCATCCATAAAGTCCTGTGGCATCCCGCAATATTAAGCCAATTTTGTGCAGCATTATTTACCATATACTTCTATATTTCTCTTCCATTGTTTTGTTCCTCTCATGTTCAAACTGTTTAAACACTAATTTCCTTCCATTTTGGTCTTAAAACTGGTTGATCCTGACCTATTCCTTGCTTAATAGTTCTATTGTTCCTTTACTTTTTTATTATCATGAAATGGTTCAACGTTCGTTATTAGTAGTGCAACTTCTTTTATATTATCGTACATGTTTTATGTTGCTCAATTTTTGCTAGGTTTATAATAGAATTAGCTCTTCTGATATTACAAGGTTGATAGCTCAGAAAAGGCATAAGTTTCTAGGGAAGGTCGTTTCTGCCCTGCACCGCATATAGAATATGCCACATACATATGCTACTTTCTTAAAAAAAATGTTTCTTGCTACACCTGGACTTCCTGTGTATGTTCATTTCAAATGATTTTTTTTTTGTTTCGACTGATCCACAAGTAATCTTCTTTCTAATAGTACTAATCAACAACCAGGAGGTTTCAATGTCATTTTCCTGACTGTGCCAGTAACATAGAAGCTGCAAAGGATTTTTTTTTTACAGCAAGGAGAAGACCAAGGACGCTGTGCTCTACCACTACAAGTACAAGCACACTGGCAGCTTCCTCCGTGAAGCTCATCCTCAGCAGGTTGCGGAGCTCAAGAGTGAGACTCATTTCGTATACAGTCTAATCCAGCCAAAAAGACATGAACCTGAACAGTACATTAGCTATTTCAATCATTCCAAATAAAGGAACCTGATTGCCACTGCTGTAAACAGGTTTCGACCATGGTTTTTCTCTGCACTTCAGCAGATACACGACAGGCTCTGTGACACGCTCGAGGATAGTGTGGGATTTTGCCGCCTGCTCTTCGTCTTTGTTGACCCAACATGGGTTTTGATTTGACTCTGCTCCATGTGTTGTGTGTGCAGATTATGCTCAGCAAGCAGCAGGGCTGCTGGTGCAGACATCCAAGAAGTTTTCATGCGAGATGCAGAAGCTGGCCAAAAGTTCCATGTTGCCCCTATGGAGGTAATTCTTATATCCCGGTCCCTTTTTAAATAATTATGTTTTTTCCTTATTTTAAGTGTATTGACACCCATTTACTAATTCTTTTGCTCTGATCGATAGGCAAGAGGTGTATCTTTGCAGGACAATTTCAGTGTGGACTGTAGAGCAACGCCTTTGCTGATGTAATTCTTATACCCTGATACTGTTCTTTAAATTATGTTTTTGCTTATTTTTAATTGCATTGACGCCCATTTGCTACTTTAGTCTGATCTGCAGGCAAGAGTTTGTTTACTAGACAATTTCAGTGTGTACTGGAATGCAGAGCTCCACCCTTGCTGGACTTGTCGCTAGACAATTTCTCAGAATCAGTTAAGCGTTTCTGCGGCATGTTCAGTTGTCATCATGCCACATTCAGGTAAACCCTTGCACCATACTGAGGTAGTAGTTTATGAATAAGAGATGTCATCATGGGTTCTTTCCACAAGCATATGCAGGTTTGAGCTCGTGATAAAGCTTCAGAATGCTGCATTATGATATTTTCGCGGACCCCTGACCATTCCTAAAAATCATTCTCTTTTATGAAATTGGAGCTGCATGGAAGGTGTCTCCACGTACGATTCTGCATGAGGTACGTGGTGGATACAAAACAGTGCCACAAACTGTACGATTCCTATGTCAGACTACAAGAACCACTTGCACAGGATGGAGGGATATGATAGTTATGTACTAGCACCATACAATAGACCAGGTCTTAGTTGTCTCTCATCAGCTTCCTGTAGATACTACATACAAATAGAGAATAATGCTAGCATATTATAATACTGAACTGATATGTGCAATATCATTGCCTCTAACGCCCATTCTACCATGTGATGATGTTTCCTTTTTCTCTTCTTTGCAATGCTTTTTGTCCGGCATGTTTTCTTTAGCAACTGCCTTGCATGGCTTCTCTAGCACTTTATGTGAAACTACATCTTACACCTATGTATTTACTTATAACTAATTTTTACATACTTAACATGCTTATTTAGATCCTTTAATATATTTGCATCATTACATCTACGGAGTATAATATCAGTATGTCTTTACCCATTTCTCCACTGTTTAAGCTTTATATGCATGCAATAATTGTGCACTATCATTAACAATCTTTTGGTCATATCATTTTTGAAGCAACGCATCGGGAAATCAAATAGTTTGGCTTGATGAAATGGATGAAAGTGATCTATCACTGCTCCATCCCTAGCTAGTGCGCACATGTCAAATGATACAACACATATAAAAGTGAACAATGCCATAGCAAATTTTAGGTTCATTTGGAAAGCAAATTTTCATATGAATTTTATAGGAATCAATCCAATTTTAACGAATGGAGAACATAATCCGGATTAAAAAAACACTCCAAATTAAAAGTCCAAATTCCATGTGATCGCAGCGTATGTGCATTCCCAAGCAAAGCTGGTTTAAACACGTGGCGGCGGACCCTACCCCAACGCTTCCGGGCACGGCCCTTCCCTTTTTGTCTTCCCACGCCTTGCCGCGCGTTGACCGGTGCGGAATTAGCTATCGTTAACCCGAGGCCCCCGCCCGCTCCGGGATCCCAAAATAGCAATAAACTTTTGCGCTCTCCGTTCCCGTCACCGCTCTCACCCATGGCAAGCGGGCCCGAAAAACTATCTTCCCTCGTTGCGCTCCCTGCCCACGTAACCCGACCCGCGAATATCTCGCACCCTTTTTCAGGCCATTTCGTGTTGGAACACTCCGCTTCGCTCTTCCCCTCTTCCTCCTCTTCCTTCCGTTCCCTTCCCACCCCTCGCTTGCTTCGGCATACGAGCACGAGCCTCGCGCGCAGAGAACGAGAACGAGAAAAGATGTCGGTGGGAAGCTGGTGCATTCCGGTTATCCCGGCGGCCGCGCCGCCGGCGAAGGGCGGCCTGCTCGGGGCCG
>BCLH01000930.1:28465-44381 GCA_001602315.1 Zoysia pacifica | reverse complement strand
GAAGCCGGTGGCTGGAGCCGACGGGGACGCGGCGGCTGTGTTCTCCGAGAAGTTCCCCTTGCGCCGATGCCAAACTGTACCTTGCTCCATCCCCGTTTGCTTGTGTGATCCGTGCTTCAACGGTGTGCTTTTTTGGATCGCTGATGATGGGTCTGTGGTGAGCGCAGGTGGAAGGGAAAGCGTGGGTGAGGCTCGACGCGGAGCCGGATTCGGACGGCAAGTGCAAGATGGTGGTCGGTTGCGATGTGAAAGGGAAGTGGGTCCTGCACTGGGGTGTCTCTTATAAGGGTGAGAAGGGGAGGTAATATCTCTCTTTCTCTACCATTTTTTTTATTGCCCTTCGGATGTGGATGGATCACACCTGACTCCTTGTCGATGAATCTCGGACACAGAGATTAGCAGGCATCACTAAATTGATTGGGGCAAACCCACAGAATGCCCATCTCAGTGAGGATGTTATGGTTTGACCATGCAAGGTGCAATCCAGGCATGGTTTCATTTAGGGTACTCAGACGAACAAATTCACTTTAAAATCTATTAACATGCGGGCGTGCCGTTGGAACCATGCCGCCACCACCCTGGAACGCAGGAAACTTTGTTTGAAAAGTTTTGATTGCGTAAATTGTTTGCTTTGGAAGCCATCTAGGTTGGCCCGATGTGATCCATGTCATTTTCATTTTGTTTTATTAGGATTTTGGACTGCAATCCCAGGCCATGGCTCCATAGCGTGCAGGGAAATTGGAATGAGAAGCTTACGTAACACAAGAATAATTTACTTGTTTTTTCTGTTTATTGATTCCAATTCCTTCGGAGTGCAGAGTACTCTTGATTTCCAGCCTTTCTTTCGCTTGGTTAAAGTAGGAATTTTGTCATTGCATATTATTAAGATTTGTCGTTTCCTTAGTTATATACGTAATTGATCACTGAAGATAATGCTTTTTGCATTCTTGTTTTTCTAGAAAAGGGAAAGAAGTTGTCCGTTACTTTCTTTTACATTACGTTGTTGCTTTTCAATCTTATGTTCTTGGACCAAAAATGTTCAGGGACCAATTTCATCTTATCATTTGTTATATATGGATTTGCAGAGAATGGGATCAGCCTCCTTCAGAAATGAGACCATCTGGTTCAGTTCCAATTAAGGTTAACACTTGTGAACTCTATTCAAGCACTCAAAAAAATGACAGGAACCTCATGACTTTCTTATTTATCCTTTAATCATTGACTTGACTCATTTAGCTTTCCTATTTCTGGACAATATTTGAATGTTCCAGGACTATGCAGTTGAAACACCATTGGAGACTATGCCTAGTTCGGAAGGTCATATGCTTTATGAAGTGCAAATCAAATTTGCTAAAGACACTCTGGTTACAGCTGTCAATTTTGTTCTAAAGGTTGTAGCTTTAAACTATCACATAGCTTACATTTTTGTTTTCTAGATAATGTTGTGCTTATTGACTTTTTATTGATAGGAGATTTCAGAGTTGTAGCTGAACTTTCCTAAACTGGATGTTATTGTTTGCATGTTATACCTATCCAGGAAAATGGTAGCATGCACTACAAAAACTTTTTATGTACCAAAAGGAAATACGAACACATGTCCCATCTGATTAAGTATTCATACGCCATTAAAAAGTCCTATGTATTTATCTCTCTTAGCTTTTAAGCAGTCGTTATTTATCTTTCAATTCCCATATCTCAGTTCAATGTTGGTTTATTAGGAAGAGGAAACTGGGGCATGGTTCCAACATAAAGGTAGAGATTTCAGAATACCTCTAACAGGATCCTTTGATGGTGGAGTTTCATCAGAAACAAATCACGATATTGATATCTGGCCAGGTTATTAACAATTTCAGTTGTTACTGCTTTCTTTTGGTTCATTATAGCGGGTTGAGTGGTGCAAACTTGTATATGCTTTGGAGCATAAAAGTATTTCCACTCTACAACCTTTGGTCTTTTTGTAGCAACAATATTGTGTGAAGGTATCTTTCCTTATTGATGCACTCCATGTTTTTTTTTATGTTTTATCTGTCATAAACATGAACATACAGCTATGGATCTCCAGTAGCTTAGAGAGTGAAGAAATCATCTGTTTTGAAAATTGTTAGGAATAATGGATGTACGTTGATAATAGATGGATAGGTACAAAGAGGGCCTAGGGATACATATATATAGGCTAGGGAACGGAAAACCCAGACTAACCTGTTACAATAATACCCTTGACTATAATATCCCTTAACACCCCCATCAAATGCAAGGTGTATGCAATAGCATTGCATTTGAAGGATATTACATTAAGAACTAAGACTTATGACAAAACAAAATTACATCCCAGCCCAGCCGCCTCTACCTAGAGCAAAGAAGCTTTGCCAGTCCTGTCACCGGATTCACCATAATCAGCTTTAAAAAAAAACTCTTCAAAGTCGTCGTAGAGTGGAGCCTTAATGATACATCGAGTCAAGCCGAAGAGATAATATATGACACTAAAACAAATGGCATGTAGTGAAAAGAGATGATAAAAGACACTACTGCAAATGGCAAGTAGTCATAGAAAATGATATGATGCACTACTGCAAATGGCAAGTAGCGATATGGGATGATGATGACAACAAGATGGTCGCACCAACGATGATGGAGTTAGTAACTTGAGGAATCAACTAACAATAAAAAGAAGACTGACAAGTAGTATGTGGACTCTCACGGCATAGATGAACACAAGCGAAAAAATATTTGGATGTAGACATGGATTAATAAGATGCAACAGAAGTAAGAAAGTTGAACTAAAAAAAAATGGACCTCAGTATGACTAATATCATATCAAAAGCAATACAGTGGTGACCTTTTCAGGAAATTAGCAGGTGTAGTTCTAGATCAATAACGAGACCAAATAATCACCTATGCCAGCAGCAGATAAACACAACGGCAACCTGCATGCAGGGCCACCACGTAAGAACAGACCATCTGCAGCCACGTGTTGCACAGCACAGCAGATGCAATTTCTGAGCACCAGCGCAGGATTCGTGAGAAGATGATGACAGCGGCCCGATCTGCGACATGCAGATCATCCCACGGCCAGATCCGCAATGGGTGGATGTGGCCTGAAGACGACGACGGCTGTGATGTGACTGGGACAGCAGTCACATTAACAGCCGAGTCCACTTGATTTGCAGTGACGGGCCACAAGTTGATGACGGCAGCAGATAGCGGCGGCATGCGACACACCATGGGTGAGGCGGCGCTGAGAGATGGAGCCGCTAGGCCAAGGGTGCAGCGGGCAGAGGCAGATAGAGGAAGAGCCCGCCAGAGGAGGCCTAGCGGCATGAACAGGGAGTCACACCCAGGCAACCGATCAATTCAGATGAAAAAAAAAGGCTAGACAGGCCCTGATACCATGTTAGGAATAATTGATGTATATTGATAATAAATGGATAAGGACAAAGAGGGCCTAGGGGTACATATATATAGGCTAGGTAACGGAAAACCCTAAACTAACCTATTACAATAATACCCTTGACTATAGTACCCCTTAACAAAAATATCCAACACTTCAATATTTTTACTTACGTGTCATTCTGCTTTCTCTTTTGCCTGGAGAATATTTTATATGCTTATGACTTGTTTACTTCTTGTCTTGATTATGCATGTTCATATAAAAAAATAATGTAGTGCAGGAGCATTCTCATGGAACTATATGACTACTGGGTTTTAGAATTTGTGAATTCTTGCCTTTTTGAGAATCTGTGAATGTTATCTAACATGTTGAATGTGTTATTTTTTAGGAACTTTGGGGGACATGTTGAAGGAGCATGAGGGGTCTAATGTTCAGCCAAAAAAACCTGTACCTGGGGATACAGGTTTGAGCGGAAAACATATTTTGGGGTTCTATGAGGAATACCCCATCCTAAAATCAGTTTACGTTCAGAACTTTGTTACTGTTACTGTGAAAAGAGATAATGAAACACATAAAAAGCTTGTGGAATTTGACACTGATATTCCTGGAGAAGTTATCATTCATTGGGGAGTTTGCAAAGATAATACAATGGCATGGGAGATCCCGCCAGAACCACATCCACCAGCAACGAGAACCTTTCGGCAAAAAGCTCTTCAGACTTTGCTACAGGTACAGGATTAAAGTTCAGCTGCTGGATGATCAAAAAAGATGAACTGTAATGTATTACTTGGAAAAATAGACACCATGTAATAGCAAGGTGTGCCTCTTACAGCCATAAATAATGTTAATAATAATTAACAGGTAAAGGGGTTTTGAAGTAGGATTTTTGAGCCTCACATGGATTTAGATTTCATATGCCTACTCCCAAAAATAGAAACATTACATTTGCACCGCTGAAAGTATATGAACTCTTCACCAACGGTGTAGGTAAGGGATCAAATGTGATTGTTGGTTGCCACAACTGAAATCCATGGGGTAAGTTGATAGTTATAAAGTTCACAGATTCTTGTTCAAGTCTGGGGATTTGAATAATTGATTAGAATAATTGAAATGTACCGTTGGTCTGCCATCTTTCACAAGTTTGTTTCCTCTTAAACATGTAGTTATAAGAATATTGGTTCTTCGAATTTTATGCACACAGCACATAATTGACATTAAATGCGCTCATGCAAGTTTCCTATTGTTCTTTTTACACGTTCTCCACTGATGCTACCAAAAAAAAAAAAAACTTATTTGTTGCTTCTCCATTTCATTGAAGATTTACTTATTTCTTCTTTATTCAATGGTGTTTATGTTGTGAAATTTGTGATGGATTACTCATCACTATAATCATATCTCCTGCTGCAGCCAAAAGCTGATGGAACAGGCAGCTCTATATCATTCTTACTAGACGCTGAGTATTCTAATCTGTTTTTTGTACTAAAACTTGATGAATATACATGGCTGAAAAACCCGGAGAATGAATCCGATTTCTGTGTATCTCTTTCAAGAGCGGAACGGCATGGAAGCACGCAGGTTGAGGCACAGAAAGTTGATGATAAGTCTTCACAGGCAGATGGTTTAATCAGCGATATAAGAAATCTGGTTGTTGGCCTATCATCTAGAAGAGGGCAGAGAGCTAAGAATAAAGTTCTACAGGAAGATGTCCTGCAAGAAATTGAACGGCTTGCAGCAGAAGCGTATAGCATTTTTAGAAGCCCCACTATTGATACTGTGGAGGAGTCTGTTTACCTTGATGACCCATCAAGTGCAAAGCCTGCTTGTTCTGGCACTGGATCTGGTTTTGAAATATTATGCCAAGGATTTAACTGGGAGTCTCATAAATCAGGAAAATGGTATGTCGAACTTGGTACAAAGGCTATGGAGTTGGCATCCCTGGGTTTTACCATTATTTGGTCACCGCCACCTACTGATTCAGTATCACCTGAAGGTTACATGCCAAGGGATCTATATAATCTCAATTCAAGGTATACTTTGTTATTCGTTCACGTGATTTTTTTTCCAGGAAGATTTAAGGATATCCAAGATTTAATAAGGGGAAATACAATTTTTCCCATCTCCTTACCTGTCCTAGTTATTGTACGGCTGGTGTTGCTTCAGGATTCATCCAAACAGTTGTCTAACAGAGTTAGGCCTCCAGATTCAAGGCCTGACTAACAGTTGTCAAACTAACACGATGACTCTGGTGCTTAGAATTATGATTTCTGAAGGCTTGGAACTTTGTGTAGAATCATAACAAAGCCATCAGGGGGCAAATAAACTATAAGCCTTGTCTTTACATGTTTCAGACATCTATTTCTCAATTTGGTTGACTTTGGATGACCTTAGATAAAACTTTGCTATTTGCTATTTAATTACTTTGCACAAAAGCCAATGATTTTCCAAGGGACAAGTGTGTGCCGTAAATCCGTTTTCTTAATATGTATCATAAACCAGTCAGAAAAGCTGATGCCGTGCATTCACCTGATAAATTAATGTTTCAGGTATGGAACCATGGATGAGTTGAAGGAGCTTGTCAAAATTTTTCATGAAGCTGGCATCAAGGTTCTTGGTGATGCTGTTCTAAATCATAGGTGTGCTGAGTATAAGAACAGCAATGGTATATGGAATATTTTTGGTGGGCGTATAAATTGGGATGATAGAGCAATTGTTGCTGATGATCCACATTTCCAGGTATAATTTTATTCCTAATTATATTTAGTTTTAAATTTTAGGATTTGATTCTATGTAAACTTTTGAGAAGTCAGTGGTAGGATTAAGTTGTTAAAGATAACCATACTGGACTAGTAGTTTTGTCAGTGAAGAAAAACTATGGTCAGCTCGCAAGACCATTCACGCTAGTACAAATGCATTGAATTGGTGATAACAATGTAACATGATTGAGCAGTTGAACCAACACTAGACTGGGATTTGTTGTCCTGAGTCCCTAAGCATATTATTGGGTGTTGCAAGGGTCAGAACACATGACGTCGACGTAGGTGAAAAAGGTGCCCATGCAACCAAAATAACCATTCAGGTGGTGGATGTTGGTCGATTATGGATGGAAAATAATTGCTCTTATGATGTATTTATCTATCATACTTTTGGCCCACATTATTTTTATTTTCCCAAACTGGTGTTCGACAAGTAAACCATGGTCCAACTAACAAAACAATGACAATTGAACTACTGGTACTGTTGCTAAATTTGTGGTTAAATGTCTATGTTGATTCAATTAATCAAGAACCTGCAAACCGTTCAGCTTCCATGCAATTAAAAAAAATGGAAATACACTTCTGCCAATTTGAAAAGGCACCATGGATGCGATACATGTGAACTCCTGAGTTGAACCCTAATGTTTTTCTTCTGGGTCCTTCATTGCATGGCAATAGTTTGTAGCCAGATGAATACTATTTGGCCAAAACATGTTGCTCTGCATGAACTAGGAGTTTGAGTTCACTAATACCAATACGTAACTCCTATGGGACCATGTGTATGTGTATTGGCAGCTAAACAAACAAACTAGCATCCATACTTAAATGCATAAAGAACTTGAGGGATCTTAGTCATAGTTCCAAAAGAAGAAAAGAAAAACACAATCAGCTTCAGAAGCCATTTCATTTCACTTAAAATTGTGCGAAATTTGTTATTCTATTCTATGTAAATTGTCCTGCAGGGAAGAGGTAACAAGAGTAGTGGAGACAATTTCCATGCAGCACCAAATATTGATCACTCACAAGATTTTGTGAGGAATGATCTGAAAGAATGGCTTTGCTGGATGAGGTATGTTATTCTGTACTTGACTCCTTATTGTTTGTTGCGTCCACATCACCTATGAAAATGTTCTTCGTTGCATGAGACCTGTATAGTGAGTCAGAATTTTTCACATTTCCAAAATTTGTGCATTTACACCTGATATCTTCCCACTCTAAGATGAGAAAAATTAGATTTCATATTCTAATGTTTTTTTTAAATGGTAAATATAAAAAAGAGTACAAAAAAACTGTACAGGGAGGGCAGGGAAGGCCCAACAAACAAGACAAAACAAGAGCTAGATATATTCTAATGTTGTGAGTAATTTCCATTCTCTAGATGAGATGGATGTCATTGCCATCTTTTGTGTTGTACAAAATATCACTATCACATGCGTTACCCTATCTGGTTCGCTTGCAGGAAGGAAGTCGGATATGATGGGTGGAGACTTGACTTTGTTCGTGGTTTTTGGGGTGGATATGTCAAGGACTATCTGGAAGCCAGTGAACCATACTTTGCAGTAGGAGAGTACTGGGACTCACTCAGTTACACTTATGGTGAAATGGACTACAACCAAGATGCCCACAGACAGAGAATCGTTGACTGGATAAATGCTACAAATGGAACTGCTGGTGCTTTTGATGTCACCACTAAAGGGATACTTCATGCTGTAAGATTTCAGCTTACAGGTTTTCAGGTTTCTGAACTGTTTTCAAAAGTTTCATGGCTTGACCATCTGGCCTGGGATGATCTGTCCGGTACCGGAGGGCCTGATTTGTGTCCACTAAAGAGTACAGTATCTCTTTGGGTTGGATTCATTTGGTTTTGCTTACTCTCATTGAGTTCATTGTTTGGATCACTTCTAGTACTTACTCATCACTAATTGGTGTGTTTGGTCTTGGTGATTCGATTTAAAAAGCGTGTTGGGTTGAATTTGGTAATAGGCGAAGTTCTCGAGTAGAATTTTGTTGGCTCCCATTCCCCCCTCCCCCTCCCCCTCCCCTCTTGTCGCCTTCATCGGTCCTTCAGCCCTGGCTAAGAGCCACAAGTAGGCAGCCTGTTATCAGCCTGCTTTTCTCTTTTAAACATCCAGTAACTTTTAATTAGCAACCATAGGTCAAAACAACCCTGGTGACATTTCAAACTTCAGTAACATTTAATTAGTAGCTAGGGCACATCCAAATGACATTTATCGGGATCATGCTTTCCTGCAACAAGAGACTCAGCTTGTATATGATGTGCTAACTAAAATCTCTCGGTCAATTTACTAGCAATCGTATTTCTGGTATGATGTGGTATTATATAGCATGTATTATTTTTAGTTGAGACATTTCCATGTCCTCTTTACAAGCGAAGGACAATATTATTTTGTGAAATTGATTCTTCATTGTTTCTTGTCAATCATTTAGTGCTTTGGTAGTAATGTTTTTTTAGCAAACTTTGGTAGTAATGTGATATGCAACATGTGCAATCATCTTGATGTTAATTAGCTGCAACTTACATTGTTAACTTGACACCTTCCTAAATGACGATTATCTGCTGTGAAGTGGTTTACTAGCATCAGTCGTTTTATGAATGAAAATTGCAAGTCTTCCCCATGTTTGTGAAATATGATATT
This sequence comes from Zoysia pacifica, assembly GCA_001602315.1. NCBI lineage: Eukaryota > Viridiplantae > Streptophyta > Magnoliopsida > Poales > Poaceae > Zoysia > Zoysia pacifica. The sequence goes on along the minus strand of BCLH01000930.1, from coordinate 35,583 downwards.
GCAGTCTAGTGATGTGGATTTGGGAACTTTCTAGCATTCCTTTTTTTTTCTTTTATTGTTTTTCCCTTCACCTTAATTATGAAATTAAATTTTGCTACACAGGCACTTGAAAGATCTGAGTATTGGCGCTTGTCTGATGAAAAAGGAAAACCGCCTGGAGTGTTAGGCTGGTGGCCTTCGCGAGCTGTCACATTTATAGAGAATCATGATACTGGCTCTACTCAAGTATAATGCTGTATCTCAATTTATTCAAATAGATGCTAACCTTAATTCAAAAGCTATTGTTACTTATGCTCTCTCAAGTAGACATATCCTAATTTAATTGTACCCACAGATAAATTCTAAGAAAGATATTCAGAAGCATTCAAAACTGCAATTTTAAAAGCCTTTTAAGTTTTGCTGCCATATGCCTGTCTTACATTGCTTTGGCATTTCTGCAGGGACATTGGAGATTCCCCTATGGTATGGAGTTGCAAGGATATGCCTACATCCTGACACACCCTGGCACTCCTACAGTATTCTATGATCACATTTTCTCTCACTTACAACCAGAGATTGCCAAGTTTATCTCCATCAGACGTCGGCAGAAAATTCATTGCCGTAGCAAGGTAAGATTCTAAGGCCTTCAGATTGACATCTACTTGAGAGTTGAGGGAGTTAGTCCAAGAGCAATATTCTTATGCTTGCATTGTTGGTGATATGACACGGTTTTTGCAGATCAAGATACTCAAGGCGGAAGGGAGTATATATGCAGCTGAGATCGACGAGAAGTTAACAATGAAAATTGGCCCGGAGCATTTTGAGCCAAGCGGCCCCCAAAACTGGGTTGTTGCAGCTGAGGGACAGGACTACAAGATCTGGGAAATGTCACCATAGACTATCCCTCTACTTGTGAAGCTGCTAATACTAGATATACATCCAGCCTCTTAAGAATGTTTGGATGGTGCAGACAGAGATCGAAACTTCTAGTAGTCTCGAAGTTCCTTGGGCAGTCTCCCTCTTGGCTTGTGACGGAGACTGAATAGCATAACGCTAGGAAATGGCGTCTGAGTGGCCAACTGACGGGCGCCAGACTAGCTAGAGCTATGGAAGCTTTGCCGGTCCCTAAATTCAGTGGAAGCAAAGCTTTAGAATCGGACATTTTGATATAAGCAGAATCACCAGTTATGTATTATTAGAAAGCATATTGCCCATTTATTTAACTGTGTTATGCTTATAGAACTTATGCCCATATACCTCCATTATGCTGGAGCTATGTGACAATAAATGTTTGTGTTCAAGTATATAAAAAGTATATTTCTTGCAGATCATACATGTTCATCAAGGTAGAACCCTGTGTGTTGTTTCTTTTTTTCCCGGCATGGCGTGATGCCTACAAAATCAGATGGGCAGAATAGAATAGTAGTGGCATGGTATCGAAACCAAAGAGGGAAAGGATTACGCGGAGGGTAGGAACGCTCAAGTGCTCAAAATGCAAGCATACAAGCAAAATGATACTACAACTAGATGGGTGATAATCTTGGTCGCTGATTTAGTACTAACAGCATAGTACCAGGAACCACTGTTAAGATCCCAGAATGAGACTAAAGGACGGGCAAGCTTGCTGAAATCGAGATCATGTCACCAACGTTGAGCCAGAAAGATGTCCAGAATTACTTCACATCTGGCGCTGATACGGAAGCCTACAATCCTACCAAAGAGAAATCGGCATCATCATCAAGGCTTAAGAACCAGTGACAGCCCAACCTTGGAGCTCTTCCCGATGGCCTTGGTGTCGAGCTCAGTGGAGAGGGTGAAGAAAGATTTGGGCCTCCACTCTTGCTGGATGAGGGCGCTGGCAATGCCATGGTTGTTGTAGCGCGCCTTCACAGTGGTGGAGGGGTCCAGGGCATGCTGCAACCCAAAGGTAACGATGTTCTTACTGCTTGAGAAGCCGCGAGTCAGCTCTGCCCCAACAGCTGTGTTGTTGACCCCGTTCACCAAGTGGTAACAGGACGCAGTGACGCTGTCCCCTTTGTTGTTCCTGAAATGCAGAAGCATCCACCAATCAGTATGCATGCCAAACCATCAAATTCAAGCATCAATATAACAAAAAAAAAAAAGAAGCAATCAATCAATGCAGCGATGTGTATTTTAAGAAGCATAGAGAAGGTGGAGCGTTCAGTAAAAAGCACTTACAAAGTGACAGCAGCAATAATATCCGCAATGGTAATACTCAATCCAGCATTGTACTCTGTGAAATTCTTTGTAGCAGTATCATATGCGACATCAACGCCAACAGCAACAGCTTTGTTACCAAACACACCAGAAAGGTTAACCAAAGGTTTTGAGTTCAAACCTATGCTAGCATTGATGCCAGCGTAATCATGCAGGTACTGAAGTTCAGCCTGCAGCCATAGGTAGACAATGAATCAAAAATCAAGCTAATCCAAATGAGACTGAACCAATCTGGAAAAGAAGAAGGCATGTACCTTTGCAGCTGTTTGATCTGGAAAAGGAATTGTTATGATCTGTTTGAAGCCTGGTACACCAAGATTCTCAGTTGTGATTGTAGTTAAGAGCTGAATAAAACAGATGGAAATGAATCACTTGTGTAAACCAATCAATTTGATTTCAAGCAGTAGGTTGAAACACAACATAAAGGGCTTAAGTGAGCTAATGACAATCCAGAAGAAAGAAACAAGAGCATCGATCTGACGTTGATTTCACACTCACTGTGACACCACTGTGCTTCAGCTGGGTTTGGATCTCACTGAGGATAGCTTCATTTTTCTTTGTGCTCGAAGCAGTGATTGCCTATAGAAAGAAATAACATATAACTGTAATATAAGATCTGCAATATCAACGCAAATAGCGAATTCCACGCAGTTGAAGCTCTATTCATAAGTCTGAATGCTGGAACAATGCTTACATGAAACTAAAAAGATCAAAACCTAAGACAGTCTACACATGCCTTCCGCATGAGACCAAAACATTCACAGTTGTACATTTAGGCTACAGGAATAAAGATGCATTTGAAAAAATAGACAAACTCAGATGGGCAAGGCAAGCGCAACACAACTCCAAACCAGCAATCAACAAAATAATTCTCGCCCAAAGAGGAATTATTGTGCGTTCATGATTAAGACAAAGCAACAAGAGTCCACAGATGGCAATATCAAACATGTAAACTAACCCCAAAATGTTCAGGAGTGAGTCACTGAGCTGAAATCGTAAATTATTTACAAGGAAATTTCCAGTACTCTAGCCCAGTACAGAATAAACTGATCCATCGGCGCGATATATGTAGGATACGAAAAAAAAAAACTCAAGCACTAACCACTGATTGCATTGATCAACCAAAATCTAACTGACTTAGCATCAGAAATGTAGTCAGAAATAAACAATCTCATGCATAGACAACTGCATATTTACGCTAAAGCTGCAAACACTAATCAGCACATTAATTCTAGGTCAATGACGGTCCGAAGGAATATCACACTGGTAACCTGAGGCGAATACCGATGGCAACATCAGACATGTCTAAACATTGCCGCTAAGAGTCATTCGACTGAACTGCCCACAGCTATCGCGTGACACAGAAAAATTCAGCAATAGCGCATAAGTAATATCTGAACAAGCAGAAACATGACGCATAACCTATCGATGGAACCAAACTAGTTGACCCCATGTTCCATCACTCCGACCCTCTTATTTGAAGCACAGCACCGACAAAAACATCTCAACACCGCAACAAACTCAGAAGACTAATAACCCCATCAAATCATCCTGAATCCAACCCAAACCGTAAAAACAACTAGCGCACCAACGATCAAAGCATCCGAACCAAAAACTAAGCAAGAGGCCACTAGGGCACCAACATTCAGAGCCAATTGAACCAAAACCTCCTCAAGAGGCCTCTAAGAGCGAGAAGAAATCTACTCACGGCTCCGTTCAAGGCGTAGGTGGTGACGGTAAACTTCTGGTCTGTCTGGAAGTCCTTGTACAGGAGATCTGCGAACCCACAACATCAGCGAACCAGCAATTAGTCACTGATCACAAGTCGCAACAACCCGATCAAGGTCCATCCACGGCCACCAAACTTAAACCCCCACGAACCCCGACATGGAAAACCCAAAAACGAGCTCATCGATCCTCACCCCTGGCCTTCTCGCCGATGCCGGAGTAGAGGCCGGGACGCACTGCAACCGGGGAGGAGGGGGGTCGGGACGAGCAGCCCAAGGCGACCGCGGTGGCGGACAGCGCGCCGACGAGCGGCTGCAACATGTGAGCGACCACGTCGAACGGTCCTTCCTCGCGCGACGGTGTGGGGTTGGGTTTAGCGGCGCGGAGGCGAAACGCAGGAGGAAATGGAGCGTGTATTTATAGCGACGGGGGGTTGGAACCGCTGGATGACTGCTGGGACCTCGTCTCTCCCTCCAGTTTTCTTTCAAAAAGGCCCGCTGGGTGGGACCTTGTCCTTTTTTCATCGCGGACGAAACGGTTACGGTGGGCCCGCGGCGCGTGCTTGCTTGCTTGCAGCAAGGGTTGGTGAGGGGCACGGCCCGGGTGGGCTTTGAGTTGACCGGATCTTTGGGGGGGAACAATGATTTATCTTTTATTTAAACCAGCTTGAAGCCCAATTCTGACCTGCTAGCAAATGGACACAACTGCAGTACAACTAGTATAGCTTGGGTAAGATCACCCAACGGGCCTTGAAACACTCTGGGCCTTTTCGTGCCAGGTGAAACACTAGCCTCCACTCCAGCTTCTCTGAGCCCGCCAGGGAGTGTTCAGTGTTGGCTGCCACTAAGAGGTGTTCGAAGATGGTGCACGAGCAGGATCAGGGGCGAAGCTACAAGGTGCTGGATGTAAATGCACCTACGAAATTTCCAAAATTGATAATAATTATTAAATTTTCATCATATATACACTCTCTAAATCAAAATTTATGCATCTATGGACAGCTAAATCAAATATATTTACTCATATTATAAAGTTGTGCACCCTAACATTTTTGCTCTAGCTTCGCCACTGAGCAGGATACCATTTCCCACGCAAGTGTAGAACCGACAGGTAAGATGAACAAAAGAGCTGGAGTAGTTGTTCGTAGCTCTATGTTTCCACGCTTATCGGATCTCGATAACCATTCTTCCTCAGATCTCTGCGGCATGCAATGTGTTCGGTAGAATGTGGCAGAAGCCATTCAGTAGCAGGCTCGCCATCTATTCGGCAGAATGCGCGGGAGGAACGACCGAGGTGAATTTGTTGCATTCTTTCAGCATTTCAGCGCTTATAAAATGGTTTGAAATGGTCATAGGACGCAGGACGGTTGGGATATACAAATTGATTATCATCTCATTAGAATGTTTTGCTACGAATCAAAGCAAGAAGAACATTTACAGCCAGATTACAAATATTAACAAGCATGCCTTTATGTATCCTTTACATTTGAGATTTAGTATTTTGTGAAATAGAAAAAAGGTCAAATGTATCCTTTTTGCAAATCAGGGAAGTCAGAGTCTGACATGGTCGATGACAACATAGTAACCCAGCGCCACTGGAACGGCAACCATCATACCCACAATTATTCTGTCAGACAGAGGAATCTCAGTAAGTTTGCTAACAAGCTTCACAAAAGATCAGCATTTGATTAGTAGAGATGTACTCACGCAGTGCTCAGAATGTCCGCATGCACATTGTACTCTTTGGCAAACACAAATGGCACAATTCCTTGAGGTAGAGCTGCCTGTGTAGAATCTTGAGAGGTCAAGCATCATAACACTACACTATATGGTTACGAGGAACAATGAACTGGGCGATACAGTTGAATGAATTAGAATGTACCTGTATGATGGCAACCTTCAGTAAAATTCCACGCATTCCAATAGCATAGGAAGAGATCGCCATCAGGGCTGGACCTAAGAAGAATCTGATGCCCAGTGATAGTAGCATCTTTTTTGTTCCACAGGCTATAATTTTAGTTTGGAGAGAGGTGAAAAGGCCTGCGATAAAGATAGTTGGAAGGCGTACTTATATAACTGATTCTTGTAAAATTTAACCACTTAAAGGTGTTCTGTTCTAATACATACCTAGGCTAAACATTGCCATTCCTAGCCCTCCATCTGACAGTATTCTTATGGTCTTGCTGACAATCAGTGGTAACTCTATTTGCCACCTATTGGATATCGGAAGCAATCTTAAGAGATGAGGAGTTTATGCATTCAAAATTGCAATCATAAAATGAAATGATTCGTAAAATCAAGTTCATACCTGAAGCTGATCAATGCCCATATTAGTCCAATTATGCTTGCATACATATTGGGATTCATAACTAGCTTCTTGCTGACTGCCAGCAAAAAGCAAAAAGTTCTATAACATCTTGCTGATACTCCTTTTCCTTGATCATCCTCATATCTTTGTTCCGTAGGTCCTGAAGTACCTGTCTCTGCATCAACTTTGAAACATTACGTGATATCAGAACTGTTCAACTATTCTCTGAACAAGTTAAAACCTCAGAAGAAAAGTTAAAAGTCCCTTCCTTCAGATATGCAAACCAAAAGTTTAAAATATACCTTTAAGCATGGGATGATTAAGAAATGTTCACTTTAACGTTTTAGACAAAGTTGTTTGCATAGCATATATTACATTGAACATGTTAGGTGTATTGTACTAATAATGGACTGGACAGGTGGCATCTTCATATTCAGCTTCTGATTGAGCTGTGTCACTTCATATTGATCCTTGAAGAGCTCCCCAGAATTTAACCGAGGCATTACGATTTTACTATATTTGTTCTACAACGAACGGTTTTTTGCGCTTCTACTTTGCATCATATTATAGTTTGTCATGTTTCCAGAATATTTCTGTTGCGACGGAATTTTCAGCTATGTTCCTTTTGCATAGTCATACACTCATACTAATATCTTTGGAAGAAGAAGAATACAAAACTTCTGTAAGATTGTGTCATGTGGTCATTCTAGCATCATTATTTTGATCCAAATGGCACTCAGTGTTGCTTAGCTACTCTACTCCTGTATTTGAAATAGTAAGATCTATTTCTCACAGAAGAGACAAAAGGAGCTACAACATCTGCAGAGCAATGCTGATTGTTGAGATTAATTTACTCTTTACTATGT
>BCLH01000930.1:4052-28370 GCA_001602315.1 Zoysia pacifica | reverse complement strand
AGAAGCAAATTAAAATGTCAATCTTCAAAAATTCAGTGAGTTAAGGTTCTAACCTGTAGTTTCAGATGATGTTGTTGTAGTCATTCCTCTAGCAGCCCGAAACTCAAACAGAAGCAAAAGAAGTGTGTACCAAATTAGGCTTTGTAGAGCAACAATCTGACTTATTAGCTTCACAGCTTCATCACTATACATTCCTTTCAGCAATGGGATACCAACAATCAGTGTATTGGGCAGTGTGGATAAAGAAAAACCTGTTATCAGCCAATCGAACTTCTCCATACAAAATACTCTTGACATGACTGCAAATCCTAGCAAGGCGAGCGACTTCTGTATGACATCTGAGAATATGAGCTTGAGGTTCATGTCATAAGGGTTGTTTGTCGAGAGGACCTGGAAAGAGAGCAAGGGGATGGAAAACTTCGCCACAAACTTGTTGATCCCAGAGCACTGCTCTGGGGTGAACAGCTTCCACCATTTTATGGATAGATAGGCTAGGATCATAGCTACATATAATGGTATTGTTTCTTCAAGAACATGGTAGATGGTCTTCCAAGAGATCATAGTGTAGGTGCCTAAAGAACACTCAACATGTCCTGCCAATTTGGGTTTGCAAGGCTTCCGAGATTACTGTAGCTATCTTGTATTGACATAGACAGAAGACAAGATATTGTGCAAACTTTTCCGATGCATATTTTGGCTTTAGCCTTTGAATTGTCTATGCCTATCCCATTCTTATTAACTGAACTGGGCATCTGAATCTCCGTACAGGTCCCCTCTCTGAGTGAACAATGACAGCTAGTTGCTTATATTTGTATGGAAATATATATGAAAGTAAAATCATTACTTGGACCAAACAGCTTTCCGCACCCTGAGTAATCTTTTTCAACATAATAAGGCTCCTTAGTATTTTGTTTATCTGCTTAACTATAATAATAGTAAAAGTTCAACCCATAATATTTATGAAGGGGGTGACCTTTTGATATCTTTCCTTGTTGACTGATTGTACCTCAGCATTTGGCCACCTTAATGTCTCAACAGGAATCAGACATATATCTTTTGAGCTTTTCTAATTGGATGTCACGAGCTTTTAATCTTTCTAATAATCTATGGGAAAGAAATTGTTGTCTTGGTCGTTTTTCAGGGCAAATAGACTGTCTTGTCGTACTTTTTTCATAACCTTATCTGTTTCATTGTCGGTTTGAACACTGGTATCAATGTCAACCTTGTCTGAAAGGATTGTCAAATCAAGGCGTGTTTTATGGGCTGTGTTTATCCAGATGTTTAACCTTTGATACATTTTTTGTACGACACAATAGACAATATGCTGGCAGTAAAATGACCAAGGCATGTGCTTCAACAGTTTAAAGCAGAATTGCATTTCTTTTGCCTTGTTTTGTTTTGTTTTGTTTGGTCAGCAGTATACTTTAGAAAAAGACGGGTGACAATTCCTGCAAATCACGCAGAAGCTTTGTCATAGCTTGTCGGGATAGCGTCGCTCTGATTATCAGTGTTAATTTCTTGTAGCAGCAAGGTGTCATTATATGCCATGAACAGCATGCTCTTCAATATATGTTTCTGTTTTGAAATAGTATCAAATTTTAGCTATCTGCACGTTCATTCCCAGACTGTACTGTCCATATTTTTTACATTTTGGTGAAAAATATTTCTCCAGCAATTATGTACTAACATATTATATCGATGAACTTTTAGGTTATCTCTTTTGTGTGAAGATTACTGAAGGACAAGAGAGGTGCTACCCAAGCAAACTTTGAAGAGTATTCGATGGTACCAAAGGTCCGAATTACACTGGATTGGCTGCATGGAGGGTTATGAAAGATTTCAGGATGCTACTAGACATTCCTTTTTTTTTTTTACACCCATTTCTACTGTCCTGGATTAGATCCATCGTTATTTCAGAGATCTGTGCTAAACCCATTTCATTCGTCCCGGTATATGATGCAATTCATCTGTATGTGTTCTTGTCGTTTCAGGTTTGATGCCATTTTCCAGGGAAACGAGAATTTGATTCTGAGCACCGCCCCTACAAAGCTGATTTGTAGAAGGCAAGAATAAAGAAGTTAATTGTGGAGGAAGCAACGGGTCGGTACATGTACAGTTCGTCAGATTATTCTTGTTTCTCCAGTTTTGGGAAAAAGACTGGAATGAGTGCTCAGGTGAAACTTGCTTTGAGACCGTGGCATTTTTATCCATAAATAGCAGCAGTGCATCTTCTTTGCCAAAGGCCCGGAGTTTACTGCTTCTCTTTATGCTCTTCACCGGAACCAAAGAAACCGTGGCTGGCAACCCTTGCAAGCTAGCAGGAGGGCATTGTGAGATGTTGAATGCCCCGTGGTTGCTGTGCTCTTATCCTTACAACTTACCACGGCTCACGTAACTCCTCAGCGAACACGCCCGTTAAATGGTTGAGGCAGGCAAAAAGGAGATGGTTTTTTTCTTAAAAAAAATGGATAAGCTAATGTTTGAAGACCCGTGACAAAATAGTGCTGTTGCCTATGCTTACGGAGTGTATGTGTTACTGTACTTATACTGCACTGTTTTCGCAAGTGTGTATTGTTACACTCTGTTCTGTTAACAGATGCATTGCAAGTGGGCTAACCCGACAAGAAAACAACTTTATCAGGCCTATGTCAGGTGTTTGTTCTTGCCCCCGGAGACTTAAGGTAGAAGGGCGGTGCAAGCTTGCAGCTAACCATTCCGATCTTGATCTTGCAGGGGCACCAGCAGGATTCAGAGAGCATCCACTTTGGCCTATCACAGCATCCTTCGGCTCTTTACATGTTTCGAAACCTTTTTCTTAGCAGAAACCTTAACGCTCTCTCTCTCTCTCTCTGAATGATAGAAAGATGGACAATGTACAGGTTGTATAGGGTGCCGCTGTTCAAGTTCTCAGTGTGAAACGGGCCTGCGAACCCTGCAGAGTCTGTCAGGTTACGCACCGGATTTCGCTGTTGTTACATCAATGGTACACAGAGGCCAGCACCTATGGCTGCCAACGAGCTGAATTTGAACAAGCCTGACTTATCCCAAGCTCGAGTTCGAATTTAACTCGAGCCGAGCTCGAGCGAGCTCAATTTTAATTTCTATCGATTTGAACTCGAGTCTGTTTGAGCTCGGTTTGATAAAAAAATTACATAAATATTATTAAAAATAATATAAAAGGTTATTTTAGACTTAAAATTATTAAATTAACTATTAAAATATAAAAATAATATTTATTTATTTTAATGAGCTTTATCGAGCCTTGGTCGAGCTCGGCAGGCTCGTGAGCTTTATACCGAGTTCGAATTCGGTTCGATTAGTTTTCGAGCCGAGCTTGAACCGAACTTGTAAAAGTTGAATTCGAATAGCTCGAGAGCTTGAGCTTCTATTGATAGCCCCACACGCACCTGAGGAGCCCATCTTGGACATCTCTGATGCAGCAGCGAACGCAAACCCTCGAAGCTTCGTTGCGATTATTCTCCGCACGCTCGCTGTCGGTGACATGGTCGGCAGGGCAGTGAGGCATCCGATTCGTGATCGGTAGCGCTCGACGGGCTACAGAAAACTGGAGCACCGCGAGGATGGAACATGGAAGGAGCGTCAGTCCATCGCGTCGTATACTGTAGGAGCGCAACAGGCAGCATGCTGGCCAACTTCTGCGCGTCACACCCAGATACTCCACGACTGGAGTGCGAGCTGCACGACGCTTTGACGCGACGACGACTAGGGGGAGGGGGGGCCGGGCATGTCGCGCCAGAGCACGCACGAGGTGTGTCCCGGGACAAGGACGGCGACTTGACCAAGGTGCCGGTGACCGCGGGCATCTGTTATCTTCTCCTTGATCACATCGTCCGGTAACAGCTGAGCTGATCGAGCAGCAGAAGCTAGCTGTCTCCTGAAGACCTGAACCTGAATGCCCGCTCCTCTACCGCCGACCGGAGCAGCAGCAACCAGCCATGGCGCGCCCAGGAAAGGAAACGCTGTGGATTCACATGCCATGGCCGCCCATCCAAGTCGGCCCAAGACCTCCTTCGGTCACGCTTCGAAACGGCAATCCACACGCGCCAGGCACCGTAGACCCGATCCAGCCAAATGGCTCGTGCACAGCAGGGATCCATTGGATTTCAATACTCGTACGACATCAGAAGATTAGTATGATGCTGTAGATATCGCAATTTATGAAAGGTAGAACGAACAAACACAGCAGTATTCTGAACAGGTTAAGAAACATCAATATTCAACACAAGGGAACATTCTCTTGTAGAATCTATTTTTTATAAGATGTAACCAGCAGCTAAGGGTTCCAGATCAGGCACCAAAAAATAACAGTACCATGTACTCCCTCTTCCCTCTGTTCTAAAATATAAACCATTTCTAGGTTTATTCAAAGTCCAACTTTTATCACTTTGACAACTAATAATATATAATTAATAATATTTTATCATATAAAATTTATATTTTTTTAATTCATCATTAAATAAACTTTCAAAAAAATTATATTTTTATATTAAAAATTATGTAATTTTCTAGATATTGTTGGTAGAAGTTAAAATATTTTGACCTATCTAAATCTATAAATGCTTATATTTTGAAACAGAAGTAGTAAATATTACCATGGAAAAGAAACGTGGATTCCAAATATCAGGTCCCTTGTTATTTCCTAAAACATGATACAAATGGACTGACAAAAAGGCTGAATTTGCATACAACTTTACAAGTACATACAAGATCACTATTAAATTCATATGATTCGATGAACACAAAGGCATCAACTAATGACAATTGGAGAAAGAAGCCTAGCCATCAATACTAAACAGCCTCAGAAATTATATACAGATTAATTCAAAAATCAACAATCAGGAAGGTTTCAACAAAATGTTCAGATACTTGGTAACCTTAAAATTAAGTGTATGACAAAACGAGTTTTTTAACAGTAACTAAGAATATATTGACAATGAAGAGTATATATTTTATTATTTTCCCACAAGCACGATTTTTAATGCGTTAGGAGGTGGTATAAAAGAATGAAATCACTAGTAACCATGTCCAATAATTTAGTACAAAACTTCATAATAATTCCTGAAACAATGTTGTAATTGATCGTCAACCTATAAGTTGCACTTATTACAATTCATTAAAATTCTTAAAAAAAAACATTTGAGTTTGACTGCAACTGTTTCCTGTTTCGATCAGAATCTCAAATTAAAGGTAGGATCTTGCTACATCATGAGGACCACCCACATTTTTTCATAACATCCTTGGTTCTCTTCCGGTCTCTCATGAACAAGATGACCATGCAAGCTAGCACCCATGGTGGGAAATTCAGGTTGCCCAACTGGGATGCCTGGAGCCACTCAGGCAACTTTGCCTCCTTCAAGACCACCGCAATCACCAATGTCATAGCAGCGACACCAATCATCACCTTCGTGACAGGATTAACCATAGAATCCTGAATCACCGACAAAGCAAATGCATCCTATAAGGCCTCTTAATTCCAGCCTTTTATTTATAGACAACTAAGTATGCTAAACAATTATTGATCCACGGTGGTGTCTGGGAACGACTTCTGAGTATACCTTTTTCATTTTTGGTTTTTTGATAAAAATCTGAGTATACCTTTGGTTCGCCATCGAGGAAGATTGTGGAGCCGGGAGCGTACGTGAGGAGGGAGAGCCCGTTGCGGGGGTGGAAGCGGATGGCGACGCCGCGGGTGCCGGCGGCGGGGTCGAAGGCGAACACAGACTTGAGCCCGTACTTCTCCAAGATGTCGCCAACCTCCAGCTGGTCCTGCGTCCACCCACCGAGCTGGGACCGGAACACAGCCACCGGTCCGCGCCCTCGCCGGAATAGCTGCACCTTCACCTCCGGCGCCGCGGCTGACGCTCCCGAGCCGGGCTTCCCATCCCGAGCAGCGCTCGGGGCTGAGAACATCCTCTTGGATGGCGTCATCGCGGGGCTCCGGGGCTGCTGCCGGCGCCGGCGCCGGCGCCGCGGCCTTCTTCGCTTCAGGTTCCATTGGTTTGGTCGACGGGGTTCAGAGGCGGAGGAATCTGGTGCGCTTTGGTCTCGTGACGCCGAGTTTAACGTCGTCTCCAACGGATTTCCTTAAAAAATGTGAATGTTAATATGGTACTCCAACAGCTCTCCTATCTCATCTACTAGTATCACAATAATTTTTTAAAATAGCTTTTAAAAAATAACCGTGTATCACCTTAGACATATGTTATATTTGAATTTGAAATTAAACTTACTGGAGTACATTTGAATTTTTCAAAATATGGTTCTGAAATGTTGTGGAATGATAAAACTTCAAATTATCATGCATTGAGTGATTATATAATATTTCGTATACAAAAGTTAAAAGAAATAGAAGAAAAAGAAATATATGAGATAAGTTTTAGGAGATCTAAAACGGTGTTCTACTATATGCTGAAATGTTCTTAGGAGACTCCTAAATGAATTATAGTATGAGATTATAGGAGAAACAGTATAGGATAGCTGTTGTAGACTCGTACTAGATGCTAACTCATGATATAAAAGAGGAGGAATTGAGCTTATACAGAGTACGTGCAAGCAATGTTCTCTCACTAGGCCGATCCAACCAATTAAGGCCTGATCTTTGCAGTTGTTCTACACATCCTTCACATCAAAAAGAAACAAAACTATCTCTACATGTTCACATAGCACAAGCTGCATCTAAATTAATCACAGGAAGAGTATAGTAACTGATTTGATTGTGATTAGCTACATCAGCAAGCCTCCAAAAGTAGTTCAGGGTCAGTCCCAAATCGGTCCAGCTGCGAGCCTAGACCGTCGACAACCTCGTAGATCTCAGCTGACCTCGGGTGATACGAATCCTGGACAAGAAACCTGTGCACTTCGCCGTCAAGTTCTATCCAACTGTATGCTGACAGCTTCTGCACGTTCTTGCTCCTCATGATGTCCCTGATCTCCCTCACGTCGGCCCAGAGCCCAGCATCAGCGTAAATGTTTGACAGGAGGACGTAGATGGAGGAATTCTCGGGCTCCAGCACCAGGAGCTTGTCCGCAGCAAGCTTGGCGAGCTCAACATTTGCGTGCACTCTGCACGCGCTAAGAAGGGTGCTCCAGATTACAGCGTTCGGCTCCACCTCCATGTCACGGATGAATTTGTAGGATTCCCACAGCCTGCCGGACTTGCACAGGAGGTCCACTATGCACGCGCAATGCTCCACTTGAGGAGAGAGACTGTGCTTCCTCCTCATGTCTTCGAAGAACGCCATGCCTTGGTCTACCAAGCCAGCGTGTGTACAAGCTGTCAGTAGTGCGACAAAGGTGATCTCATTAGGCTGAATATCATCGGCTACCATCTTTTCATACAAGCTGACTGCATCTTCTGCAAAACCGTTCAGTGCTAGGCCCCTGATCATGGAGTTCCAAGAGATGACTACCTTTTGTTCCATCTGGCTGAAGACATTGTATGCTCTGCTGACATGTCCGCATTTGGTGTACATGTCAATTAGAGCAGATCCAAGGTAGGTGGTCAATGGTAGTCCCTCGTTCTCAACATAATTCCCAATCTGATCGCCGAGTTCATCAGAACCCAACTGAGCACATGCAGACAATACACCAACAAGAGTCACTTCATTTGGCTTGCAATTGGCTAGCTTCATCCTCTGAAACAGATCTAAAGACTCATGAGGTCTCCCATTCTGGGCATAACCAGCAATCATTGTGCTCCATGCAACAACGTCCTTCTGTGGCATCCGATCAAACTCCTGCCGTGCCTCTTCAATAGCCCGACACTTGACATACATCTCCACCAAAGCAGTGCGCACTATCATATTCTCCAAATCATCCTCCCCGATCAAAGCCCTTGCCCGCTTTCCAGTGCTAAGATCACCGGTCTTGGCGCAAATGGAGAACACAGTTGTGATAGTGATAGCATTTGGCTTCGCGCCATCCCTCAACATCCGATCAAACAATGTCAATGCTTCCTGGAACTCCCCACAGTGAGCATAACAAGCAATCATAGAGTTCCACGAAGCAGATGTCCTCCTGGGCATACGATCGAACAACCTCCTTGCATTCTCCGCGTCTCCTGACTTGGAATACCCAGTGATCAAACAGTTCATCGGTATCGGGTCCTTCACTGGCATCTCCTCAAAGACTCTCACAGCAGCGTTCATGTCCCCGTTCTTGGCGTAGAAATCCACCAGAGCAGTCTGCATGAAGACATCCCCTAGCAGCCCACGGACAAGGGCGTGGCAATGCGCCTGCCTTCCCAGGCAGGACAAGGCCGAGAGCGCACACGCCTTGACGACAAGAGGAACGCAGCCCGGCGGGAGACAAGCGCCCCTTCGGTGCAGCGAGATGACGGATTCGAGAAGCTCTTGGTGCAGCGAGAGCTTTGAGAGGGAGGAGATAAGCGCGCCGCAGAAGCCTGCTGTCGGGCGGGTCACCGCGTCGAACAGCTGGCGTGCGGCGCGGGATGTGGAGGGGTCCGAGAGGAGGGCATGGAGGGGTTGGGTCTTGAGGAGACGGGCGAGGTCGTGAGGCGAGCAGGCGCGGAGGACGACAGGCTCCATGGGCGCCGGGGGCCAGGGCTCGATGGGAGGTTCGGACGGGCGGCGGGAGTGGTCGGCGGCGCGGGTGATGGACGCCTCCGCGGGCTTGGGTGGCAAGGCATGTCGCGGTGCCAAGGGCGCGGCGCGGCTCACGGGCTGGACGCCAGCGGCAGAGCGGTCAGGAGCGGGAGGGCCGGTGCGCGGCCGGCGCTGACGTTTGGCGGCGAAGCCTGCGCCGCGGGAAAGGGAACTCGACAAGAGGTACACCAGCGGAAATTAGGGTCTGGTGAAAACGCAGGCATGGTATCCGTATACCTGCTCCACTTGTTAGCATGAAAATGCAAAAACGAAGTACTCCTACAAATTAGGATGAGATTCTTCAGTTATGCGCTCTTAACACAGCTCGATTAACAGGCAGAGAGTTTCATCGACCAGAAATCCAAACAAGCACGAGAGAACCGAGACTGTACACATGAACCGACAACAAATTGATGAGGTAAGGTTGTTCGACAAAGGGAGACATCACTCTTTACATGGTGAGAAAAATAGAAGGGACAGACAGGAGCGGAGTTCATCCAGCAGAGACTCAGCATTGCGCTAGCCAAATCAAGACAAAGTTTGATCGCCTCTTCAGCGCTTCCATTCAGCTCTAATTGCTCTACCTGCAGATGTTAAAAGAAAGAAAAGGAGGATCAATATGAAAGATGCTAAAAAGCTTGATTTCGGAGCCTCTTTTTCGTTTTTATTTTGAGTATAGACCTAGCTTCAAATTCTACTCATGCTAAGAATGAGAATATACTGACATGAATTTTTTTTTTCATATAATCAGGTTCTATGATACCTGACAATATCTACCACTTTCTCATATATCCACAGATAGCTTAATGAATAGCATTAGCTGATGTTCTAGTTCTGTATGCTGTCCATTTAATTCTTATATTTGCAACACTCGATGAGAACCCAAATCTATAGCTTCTTTACACTATGCCTGTCAGCCTACGAGTCTATGAGCATGGAGTATGACTGAATGAGTTTAAACTTACTGTTCGTGCTGGAAGGAAGTGAGTGACGGCGGGTGAAGCCATTCTTTTCTGCAGATGAATCAGAATCCAGACTCGGTGAGTTCTGCGCTCGCAGTTTTGCCTTCAAGGACTCTGTCGCAGCCATATAGCTTGGCTGCCTTGTCTGAACGGGGGTTGTATGTATTCCATACTCTTTATTTTCTGATTTACTGGAGAATGAAGACTTTCTCTTGCTAGTTCTAAAGCTCCCATTAGACTGGTGTTCTTCCTTAGACCTTGCTTCCTCTTTCTCCCGTAAAACATTGTCTTCATTATTTGTGTTCTGCAGAGGCATGACTTCATCTGCTGCAGCACCAACAGCGGGTTCGTCAACATCATTCCTCACAGAAACTGAATCTAATGGATTTTCAAGGTCGAATTTTAAACCAGGTAACAAGTTGAAGTTATCTATATTTGAATATTCTAATAGATGGCCATTGTCAGAGTGCTCTTCTGTTTCAAAAGGAAATGAAGCCTCATGTGTACTATGTAGTGCCTTTTCACAATGAATGTCTTGATGGTCAGATACCCCATTCATGAGACTAGTTATCTTTGAGATTTCGGCCGCCGGATTAGATACCTTAGGGACGTCAGCTACAGAATCTGGTACCTTCGAGGAATCAGCCCTGGCACTAGACAACTTTGATGCTTCAACCATGGAATTAGTTGCCTTCCTAAGGTTCCTTTTAACCTTCTCAAGTTCAGATAACTGGCTGTCAGGTACTGAATCAGAAGGGACACTAGAGAATTTCCTTGGATTCCGTTTTAGTTTCTCGGATTCAACAGAACCCTCAACAGTAACAGCAGAACCCTTTCGGGCATTGCGCTTTAACTTAGCGGATTCAGTCTCCATAGCATAACTAGCCTTCCTTACTTGTGGCTTCACATCAGTAACTCTTTTTGGTTGGGAAACAGGCTTCCAGATGAAACTTATTGTCCACCGCTCTAGCCAATTGTAGACTGAATTAGGGTCCCTCTCATCATACCGGAAGTGAAGAGGTTCTAGCAAGATTGGTGAAGACAGAAGCTACACGATACACAAATGAGTAAGCACAACATTGAAATGTGTAGATGGAGGTGTGCATTTCCTAGAAAAGAAATGAACAAAGTCTGTTTTTCTGGCATAACAATTGAAGAAAGAATCATGTACCTGCTGAATATACACATTGGAAGATAGCTTCTCTTTCCATGAATCAGATAGTTTCATACCCTAAAAATACAAGCAAGTGGGTAATACATTTGTTTGAAAACTTTTGCTCACCGAAAGATACCAAACATCAAACATTCACAGAATTGCATGAAGCATAATTTAGAGAGGAATCACCACCGAGGAAAAACTAGAGGAAGGATGAATGTGCCATAACTAGCAAAGTGATACTTACCCCAATCGTATGTTGGCCACAGTTCACACTCAATGGCATGTGCGCACCAGATAATCTAACGTTTCTTCCGCGAACTAGTGCCTGAAACTTCACAATCAGCCATGTTGTACGGAGGGTTGAAACGGCCTGCCTCCTCACAAGATGCCCACGAATCACTGCCTGAACTCTAATGATGCCTTTTAGTGCACGGAATGACCTTCGTGCCTTCAACAAAACCATGGACCCATTCCAGTATTAGCATCTGTTACAATAATAAAACTCAAAGCAGAATGGAAACTCAATTGCGCAGACAAAAAAAAAAATTATAATTATAGAAGAGTCCTTTTAAAATAGACCAAGTGATGTTATTTCACCTCCTAGGAGGTAAGACATGAATTTGATCTCAACCGTTGATTTATATAAGGAAACAGCCCCTGATTACCGTCACCTGCCAAAACTTACTAATAACTTTCCAAATTGAATTATTCAGCAATTAATAACTATTAAAAGACTTTTACCTCCTAGGAGGTAAAAGAATAATCTAAGCCTCGAGATTAGTGTAAATGAACGGTACATATTTATTTGGGTCTATTTTAAAATCTGCCTTTCAGAATTGGGGCTGTGAATGGTGCTTCCGTAACGTCACAGGAAAAAAATGCCAAGGTAAAATTCACCACCCTATGAATCAATTCATCAATTATGTTCATTATTATATTCCTCTGAAAAATAAATGACTCATAAAAGGCTTAGCTAAAGCTAAGGCAAGCACTTGAAACATTAGAAAAACTGCTGAACAATATTGAACCAGTGTGATAAAAATAGTAACATACCTGGTAACCTCGAAATGCTGTCTGTGCCTTCACAGCAGCTTGTTCTTCTCCCGGTTCCCCAGGACCTAATTGTTTGAGATCAGGAATGCTTTCGTTCCGAAGACCTTGTTGCCCTGCTTGGTCGCTTGGCAAATTGGAATTTTCAGCCTTCTCATCTGCTGAAACTGCTCCACTTTTGTCCACATTAACAAGTACTGGCTGAGAGATCACAGGAGAATTCCCTGATTGTGCTAATTCCTCTCCAGTTGAATATCCATTGTTGTTTGCAGGCTTCTGAAAAAAAAATTGTGATTCAAGAAAAGAAGAAACATAAGTATGTATGTGTTGACTGATTGGATGTGCATGCCTAGCTATAATATGGACAAAGCAAAAGAGAAGCTATAAGGAATCACATAAGTATGCATGTTTTTAGTGAGCAATCGCTAGAAAAAGGATGCAAAAGTAACTTGTAATGGCAATTTTCATCTTAGTAACGTTGTTTACTTCACTGAAATAGAAAATGGATGTGCATGCGTGTATTGAAGTTACTAATTGGTATCATCGTTACTAATTGGTGTCATCTTTAAAGCTGGACCAGCAAAAAAGGATAAAGTGAAAAGTGACACGGCAAAAGCGCATTTTACTGCATACGTCGACAGACAAGCGCAGGCAAAACCACCTCCACACAATATATCCACATTATAAAAGTTCTTACCGACTCATTTGCTTTGGTAGAGCCGGATTTTGATGATTTCTTCCCCAAGAGCACAGTCTTGATCCACTTCGCTGGGGACTTCCCCATAGTAGCTTTGCCTCACCCTTTAAACACTGCAGAAATTCTGGAACCTGTAACAATGGAGCTCATCAGTACTATAGATCTATACCGGTATTGCACAGCCAATTCCTTTTTTTTTCTAAAAGAAAGAAAAACAGAAACAACAAATAATATAATTGCGCCCAGCTTAAAATATCTAAGAAGCTTGCACTTGCAGGACCAAATTCTGAAGCGAAAAAAAATGAAGATGAAATTTAAAAAATAAAAAGCTGTTCAACCGAGTAGCGAAGCGTACATCGCAAAAACAGCGGCAAAATAAAGAGCACAAAACCAACATCCAAAAAAAAACAGCACAGGAAACCGTTCGCCTAGAGGCAGAGAGCAGCAACAGCACGCGCACGCGCACGCGCACACGGATCTGGACAAGCAACAGCGACTCCACAAAACAGCCGCGAACCAAGCGCGAACGCTAGAGTACTCTAGCAGGGAATGCAGCTCGGGAAACCTGAAACAGCGCGCCGCGAGAAGGAGCTAGTACCTTCCGCGGTGGAAGAACCGCACGGACGACTCAGCGGAACGCCTCTAGCCGTCGCCGTCACCTCTCACTACCAACCCTTCACGCCTCCAACCTCCAGGCCATGGAACACCGGCGCTATTTGTTCAGCGGCAGCTGGCGGAGTCAAGTGGAGGGAGTGAGCTCACTGCTTGCCTCGGGCAGTCGGTCGGTCTAGCTCGACAAAAAGGTACGGGGACGTCGGGGAGGGAAAGAAAAGAGGAGCAGGTGGCTGCGAGCGCGCCCGCGCACGGGGCCCGCGCCGTATCCGATAGAGGGCCGCCGAGCACCGGGGCCAGAAACCTTCGGAGCCACATGTCCGGGGGAAAGGCTCGTCTACAGAGCAGTGAGGGGTGTTTTGTAACGCTGCGAGGCGTCGCCTTTTCCGGACGCGTAGCTGTCCCCGCGGTGGTACATGCGCAAACTGGCTGTGGGCGACGTGAGAGGTCCGGCAGCGCCGGGACCGCGCGTCGGCGACGCCAATGGGCCGTGGCGGTTCCGAGCGGCTGGTGCGAATCCGCGCGGGTGTTTCCGGCGCGCGAGCGTGCTCATCCGCGCTGGAAGGGAGGATTTTTACGGCTTCCTTCCTGCCTAGGAGGAGCTCGTAATTTGACTGAGATGCCTCCCTCCCTCCTGCAGCGCGTGCGTGACAGCGCCGTCAAGGGGGGACTCCTGTCTGCGGTAACGGCGCGGGTTAGAAGATTCCGTTCCAGTTCGGTCCCTCCTTCCCTCCTCTCCTCTCACGTGCGTTTGGATTTTTATCCGTAGCCAGCTTCGCGTAGCTTGGCCAGAACCAGAAGACGACCGCGAAACCTCGCCTAGTGTAGTGTGCTGTTTTTTAAGCGCGGAGATGTCGCTATCCGCCACGATAAGATACTAGTGCGCGCGGTCGGTGGGGCGTGCGCCTCGGCCGAGTTCGGACGTGTTGACGGGAGCGGACAGCGTCCATCGGCAAGAGAATGAGTGTCACATCCAGTCACCGTCTCGCCCATACCTAAAGAAAAATAAATTGAAAAGTAGGTTGATGCAGTGGAAGAGGGGCATCTCGCTTTCCTTCGCTCCCGTTCGCGGCTCCAGGAAACCAGAAATGCGTGGTGGAGCCCAGACCCAAAGCACCGAGCAGCAACAGCAAGACGGCGATCGGAGCTTAACCAGCTCAAACCATCACTTAACAAATTAACGTGCACAATAATTAGTGTCCCGTGGCCCAAAGGCAACCAACGAGCCAGCACCAACATCGCGGTACGGGTTTGACAGCAAACCATTCCCTAATGGGCGTCGGCGTCGCAGGGGCAGTGCCTCGACACGCGATCCGAGTTGATGCAGTGTGTCTGCGGTGATGTGAGCAACAGAGAATTCAAGTACTCTTCGGACTACGGTTAGCCAGCAATTACTTGTGCGGTGATGTGACAGTGATGAGAGCACCGTGATTGTGCAGCACTGGAGTATTTGATTCCCATTCCGTATGTACAGGAGCATCATCAACAAAACAGACTTTCCTAGAGCAAATTTGATTACGGTCCAATTTGCTGCAGGGTGTACGATGTCACGGACTCACGGTCCAACTTGGGGGACACCAAAAATTTGCTTTCACAGGAAAATATGGCTGTGCGTTGATACACTACATGCTGTAGCCTGGCAGGCTGGCGCGCAGAAGATTCAGCATTTCAGCTGGAGGAAACAGAAGATACAAATAATTTCGCTGGTCCAGAGATCTCTCGCAGGATAGGTACCGACACAGTGATCAAGATCTACTGTGGCCTATAGTGCATCTTTGCCATGCTGTGCCACATGGTCAAGTGAGGCTAGTTGCAAAATAGAAATCTGGGCTCATCCATCCAACAACCTCCACAACAAAGGTTAGCAATCAAGCCGGGTTTCAAGATCGCCGAAATTCTGATGCCATAACCGACAGTTCAAGATTCAGATGGAGCAGAGATATTTCCCAGCTTCTACCACCAAGTCCACCAAGGTCGCGTACCGACGGAGAGAAGGCCAAACCCAGTTTCTGGCTCTCTGCTCGGGTGAACGCAGCAAGCCAGCAAACGACACATGAAGACATGCCGAGTGCTACATGTGATGGAAGGAAATACAGCTGGGACGTCGCCGTCGTGCTGCCTACGGCAGCTCTAGCGGTGGGACGCCGTAACCACAACCACTACTATTCGGCATCAAACGGAGAATGTATACCACAGCCCACCGAGGTGTCGGCGCCTGCTCGCTTTAAAGGTGCACTTCAAACCACGGCAGAGCACAACTGGCACTACTTAATACTAACACCGAGTAGTATTAGTTTCTGTGAAAGTTAGCATGTCTGACTAATATTATCCTAACCAATGGCCCTATCACTTCAATTTAGTGCTCCCTCGGTTTTAAATTATGAAGCAGTTAGGACAAATTTTTCTTAGTCCAATTTAAACTAACAAAAGTTATCCAAACATCATATATTTAAAACCATAGGCAATGAACATTTGTCACGGTTACGTGCATGCCCGATAGAAGGACAATCATGTTGTTGCCAAGTGAAAGGAAGATTATGTGGTCTCAATGGATTACAATTATGGGATGCAAAAGAGGGTTAATGATGATAAAGAACTGAAACTGGAAGGAAAGCAAGATAAAGCTATTCCTTTCTGCTTTTAATAAAACAGGAATTGATCAGCTAATGGTCTAAAGTTTGTTACTGTTATCTACTCCTATATTTCTATAGCACTCACTGTCCCACCATAATGATCAGGCATCTTATTACTTTATCATCTTAAATTAGGCATGAAAGGAAAGGAGTATCAGCAAATAAATGGAGGAAACAAGTTCCAGCAAAAATATCTACCATAAAAACACCTTCTGACTTGATTTGGGTACAGCGAGGATTGTTTTTAGAAAAAATCAACAGGTGGCTAAGAAAGCCCACCTGAACATGTTAATTTCTTCCTAATGCCATTACAACTTACAAGATCAGGTAACCGGTTCTGTCTGGAAACCGATGATCAGGGTACAAATTTCAGGGTACATCAAGTTGATCTAGAGACTCAACATTATTCGGTTCTCCTTTAGGATGATGTAAGTAATATGCCCATTAAAATCGAAGTAGCATGTTTTTTAATAGACGGCCACAAATCTTCAAGCTTCAAGGCAACAGTTTAAAACTAAATCATGTTGTGGAAGCAGAGAGTAGGGAGCATCTAATGGAAGCGTGACATGCTGCTTTGTTAACTGAAGTGAAAGGTGTTTTGAACTAGAATATTCAGATAAAAATGATCTACATAAACTAGTACAAGGCATTCCTTAAATCTCAAATTTTGAATTATGAGAACTTAGTGTTGCAATATACATATGCATATGAAACTGAAAACTCAAAAGTAAAGAGCAGGTGCAATGATGGTATTACAAAGTTAACACTCATCCACATTTCATTCGGTTTTGTTCTCTCAGCACAATCTTTTTTTTTTCCTTTTTGGAACTATGTTCTCAACTCAATCGAACTAGTAAGAGTCATTCCTTAAGAAATTTAAGATCAGTTCTAAATTCTGATATGGTTACCATTGCAATATACATATGCATCTGAAATTGAAAATTCAAAAGGACAGAGTCGGTGGCAAAGGAGATAAATGTTGAACAAATGAGACAATAACATCACTGTTTCATGAGGTAGCATCTCTTTTCAAAACTAAGCTCTCAACTCAGTCTACTCTGAAATTTCCCACCATCTAGTCATATCTAGTGCACAGCAACATATTATATATACCAAAGTACCAAGTACGTAAACATGTTGCATTCAGTTCAATATGAGATTACACAAAATCAGGGTGTACCTCGTCATCCACCACTACTTCAGTAGAGGCACACTCCACAAGTTCAGTCCAGTCTTGTTCAGAGCTCTCATAACCTTTTTTTCCTCCAAAGAAGCATGTGTCCAAATTCTTGCTCCACTGGGACCTTTCTGCTGCACAAAGCACATGTAGAATTGTTTCAAGGTTTACAATCTTCCTTAAGAAAAGGTCTTGCGATTCAGCCATAATCAAGTGTTTAGTGATTTGGATTTGCATGCACTACCTTTGGCAGTAGTAGTTGCAGAGTAGGGACTTGATCCTTGCCCAATACACTGTCTTTTGGGCAGAATGGGATGTGTTGATGGCTTTGGTCTCTTTCCTGGTACACTTAATTGAGATTTGCGAGGCCTCCCTTTAGACCTTTCTTGAGGCAGTTCAGTTATCACTTCAATATCTGTACCTGACATGAAACAGTTAGATGATGTGTTGAGATTTAGGGCACTGCACACTGAGAAATTTGAAGAAAAGAAAATATATGCATAAACTATGCAGCACAACAGAATACATAATGGGAGCTCAAAAAAAAAACAGAATACATAATGGAACAATTAAAAATTTTAAATGTTATGTTACAACTTTGGGAGGCAATCAAATATCTATCAATTAGATTAGACTGAGACAACTGAACTAGAAATTTGGACTACTGTCTGTGGAAAATGTAGAAAGATGATGATCCAGCCAACAAAATATGGCTTAAGAAACCAAGTTCCTAATCTGCATCTCGAACTTGTAGTAAAACTTAAAAACATCTCATATGGCAATCACATGTATCTATGACTCTGGTAATTCAAGAAATCTAAGACTACAATGCCTTGGCCCCTAGAGCTGAAGGTGTACATAGATTTCAGGTTAGTGAGGCCACGATAATTAAAAAAAAAACAAGAGAGACAAAAAGACTTATTCTCTTCATTTTATCTCTACCCAGCCATTCCCTAAGTACCAAATTAATTATAGAAACTCTGTTTTATTTCTACAACTCTAATATTTTGAGACAAATTTTGAATGCATCAATCCATTATGAAAAGGACGGAGTATACATTGCAGCCGAGCGACCCGTACTACTGCATCCTATATGCACATGCTCGCAGCAACAATCATCCAATATTCAACCCCGAGCAAAACGCGCAGATTCTGACATGCAAACAGGGGCATTACATCAAACACGTTTCGAGCATACCTCCATCTGGGGTGCCCTCTTCCACGCCACCACAGCCATCACGCGCCCCCGGATCGTCGAGGTACTCGGACCAGTCCGTCCGCTTCTTCTCCATGGGAAACTCGTCTCCCTGCTGCTGCTCCTCCACCGTCGCCGCCGGGCCCCGTTCCTCCTCGGGCTCAGGCATGAGCTCTCGGCGGCCGCGCGCGAGGTTGGCTTCCTGGACGAAGCGGCGCAGGTCCGCGGCGCGATAGCCCCGTGCGTAGATGCGGAGCACGGACTGACGCTGGTTGCAGACCACGCATACCCACTTGTTGGAGCTCTTCTTCTGCGGCTTCACCTAACATCACACCGAGAAACAGAGCCGAATCGTCAGTTGTTAACCCTAACGGAATGGGGGAGGTTCTGCGGAAGAGGGGTTCAGCAGGATGCGCTCCGCGCCGCGCTCACCTGCATTGTGGCGCACTGCACGCACTGGAGAGCGAGGAAGAGAATCTCTCGGGTCATGGCGAACCGCCGCCTCGCCGGTTCTCGCGTGGGGAACGAGATTGAATTTGAAGGCAGCGAATTTGGGGAATTTGTGCTGTTTTCCCGCTCTGATGGACGGTGTGAGCAGGACCGCGGGAGTTGTGCAATATTTTTCCCTTTGTTTTGCCCAAAATATCTAGTACTGTAGCGCTTATTTACTTGGGCTGGAACGCCTAGTTTGATCTTAACGGCCCAGCCGAGCCCAGTCAGCTGGAAAAGAACCTCCTGGAACTTCCCACTTAGAGCTGCGCCACTCATACTAAGCCCACCAAGCTTATGGGCCTGTTCAGCAGCCGAGGCTGCGGCGGCAACAAACCCTATTTTCCGCTGCTGGCTGCTGCTTTGGTAATCTCAAATTTCCAATAGCTATCCATAGGACTTTTTGGTACAACTTCTTAGAAAGGGATTTTACCTAAGAAATGGTTCGTTGATAGAAGCGATTATGTGGCTAAGAAGGACTTTCTTTAATCATCTAAACTAAACTCTTAAATAAGAACAGAGAATCACTTTATAAAATCAGTATAAGCTACTATTTTTTTAGCTCTTAGCTTTTTGCAGTTCATTTCAAAGAGTCACATCATAGATTCAATTAAGAATCACTTCTAAAAAATAGTTTTTATTACAAATCTCCTAATAAGAAGTTAGGTTTGGTTTTAGTAATTTTATGCTTCTATTATGTTGCAATAAATTGTAACATCTCATGACTCTCATCTACTTAGTAAATTTGATGATAAAAAAGAAGTTTTGGCATTATAAACTTGTAAGCAAGATTCGAGATGAAGCATATTTTGCACGTTGTAGCATCTCTAGTGTTCCCATATATAGCTCAAGCATCTAGTAACGTTCAGACAGTTCATTTCACTATCAGAATGGAGTCGTCACAGAGGCACCTTGGTCAGACAAGTTAAGCAATCAGCTCACGTCTCCCTGATTTGCTTTATTTTACTTTCGACAATCTACAGGTTCCAAATTTGGTGTTTTCCCTTTCATCCTTTTAACTGTGAACCCATGTTTCTCTGTGTACATGTCTAGATTTGATGCATTCCTTGTTTTCAGCTGATACCATGTGGAAGAACATCTCATCTGTTGGATGGTTTTCTGCTGCCCAAAAGATTCTCCATGTGATGTACTGTTGGAGCAAGAAAATTGGTGTGATTCAGTGGATTAGATAATGCTAGCTTCCTCTTTGAATGGATCATTCGACGAATCTGACTTGGCTACGACTTTGACTGCTTTTTGTGGCCTATAAATTACTTACATCCAGATCAGACCCTGCAATCCGCACTTTCAGTTGATAGTCAGGATAGGCAGACGTAGCTGAAGCAGAGCAGGAATGGCGGGTCTGTACGAGAAGCCATCTGAGACTTACGCCAAGAAGCGGCCGCGGTACCCCAAGGAGTGGTTCTCCATGCTGGCGGGCCTCACTGCCGGCCACCACCGCGCCTGGGACGCCGGCTGCGGCAGCGGCCAGGCCGCCATCAGCGTAAGATTCCGAATTTCCAATCTTTGGCTCCGTCGTTAGATGTCTGAATACTGAACGGGCATCCGGAAATCAGATGGCGGAGCACTACGAGAGCGTGGTGGCGACGGACGTGAGCGAAGGCCAGATCCAGCACGCCATCGCGCACCCGAAGGTGTGGTACGTCCACACCCCAGAGCACCTCTCCGAGGACGAGCTGGTGGCCCTGGTCGGTGGCGAGGAGTCCCTGGACCTGGTGGTGGTGGCCACCTCCATCCACTGGTTCGACGTCCCGCTCTTCTACGCCGTGGCGAACCGCGTCCTCAAAAAGCCCGGCGGCGTGCTCGCCGTGTGGGGTTACAACTACGACATCCACCCGTTCGGCGACGCGCTGCAGGGCCAGCTCTACGGCGCGCTGCGGCCGTACATGGACCCGCGCACCAGGCTCGCCATGGAGCGGTACCGGGACCTGCCGTTCCCGTTCGAGCCCGTCGGGGTGGGCGCCGAGGGCGCGCCCGCCGACGCGGACGTGGAGGTGGAGATGACGCTGGAGGACCTCGTCGGGTTCCTGATGACCGGGTCCGTGGTGACCACGGCGAGGCAGAAAGGCGCCGGCGCCGAGCTGGAGGCGGTTGTCAGGGACGTGACGAAGCGGCTGGAGCGGGAGTGGGGGGACGCGCCCACCGTCCCCAGGAAGCTCGTGTTCAGGGCCTTCATGCTCGCCGGGAAGCCCAGAGTGCTGAACAACTGAACTGCTGATCGGTGAATCAGTGTTCAGTGTGGCTTCGTTTGCGCAGCATTTGAATAACGTTTGCTTACTCGGTGTGAGAGACCGAGTGTAAGCCGTATTTTTTTTAAAAAAAAACTGTAAAATAACTCCGAGGCTATGCTGCGGATAATTACTTGGGAAATGAATACGCTTGTGCTTTCTACCACTGTTCGGTGGGGTGGCATCGTTTGGGGCCTTTGGGCTCCTACACCTCTCTCTCGCGGACTTCCTCGTCGAGGTGCACTTGGTGCCCAGCCCAACAGGTCGTCAGCAGGGACAAATTGCGGCCCAATAAACACGCAGACCTACTGAACCGTCGTCAACGATGAAGCTGGAGCATGTGAAGTTTGTCACCTAGCCCAGCCCTGAGAACAGCAACGACGACCTGCCCCTGTGTAGACTATTTTACTGTTATGTCAACGGTGGAACCGTCTGAACCTTGCGCATCGAAGCGAACTAGAATCACGTTTCTGGAGGCCGGGGCAATGCGCTCTCACACCAACTTGATGGTATATTCAGGAACACGATGAACGGAGGAGCTCTTCCGGCCGCTTTCAGCCGTTCACTTCACATTTTCGCCTGGAATGTTCCGTGATGCCTTGCATGTACAACCATACAAGCACAAGGGGGCCTAGCCCAGGTATATGCATCATGGACGCTCGCGTATCCGACGGCCTCCCCAGTCCCCATCCCCAACAGAACTAACCAGCCTCAAGTTAACTTACGTATGTATGTACGACCCATCTGAAGATAGCATAATCTATCTCCCGTAGATGTACTGTCGCGTTCACTTATACGTCACGGAAAGAGACGAAAAAAGGAGCCGGCGCTATCAGGATCGGTGCCCCCCGGCCCCCTCGCCGTGTCCACGCCCTCGGCCACAAGCTCCCGCGATTTGTGCCGGCAGCGCCCGCGGCCGCGAACCGTCCTTTGAAACAGATCCGCGTCGACCCAGCGGCTGCGGTGCCGCATCCGTTGCGCGTTCGATCGTCGAGCGTCGGATGGCGCGAATACGCGATGCTACTGCCGCCGTCTCAATGACCACCAGAAATCTTTGCATTCCCAGAGGCCCTCGGGCGCACGAGACACTGTCCCAATCCTAGACGGGAGACCAACATGGCAAGATCCGTTCCTGCCCCGCTCCCATGTGGACGCGCTCGGGAGCAGACGAGGGGATCATCTGAAAAGGCAGTACCACTCTACCAGCAGATTAGTTTTTGTGGTGCATGAACCGCAGGAGCACATTTTTGTAGGGATTTCTCGTACAAGAGAACATGGTTTGTCTCGTTTAAGGGGATGGCTGTCGCGCTTGACAGGCTGTCCTCCAATATTCGGCGGCAGGTTTTAGTAGGGATCCATCCTTTTGTCTCGCACTGGCAATGAATAATACGCTCTGCTGGAAAACATTAGCAGTTGTTGGATGGTAGTAGTATATCAAATGACAGGATTGGACAACATCATGTTCTCGCTATCAACAACAAAAATTCTAAATAGTTACGCGAGACCTCAGTTTACAGGCATACAGTATGACGTTTTCAATTTAGTTTGTCCTCTTTCGGTGGAAGATTGTCAAGTTTGACTTTGAAGTCTCGTCATACAGAGGACGTAAAATCAGCAAGATTTAAAAGATGCGAGCAAATCTCAGTGCCTTCCTATCTTGCCACAAACCATACGCCAGCGACGTAATGCGCTTCACAAAGGAGTCAAAGTAGAACACCTAATAAAGACAACGTAAACCGAGATTAAAGAAAATTTTCAACATAAAATAGAAAGAACGTACTAGTACTGAAGAATATAGAAACTATTGCAATTGTCTGTCTGTCTTCGTCCTACAATGTCAATCATGGTTACGAGGACAAACGAAAAGAAATTAGCAAGTGGTTGAGCCACACGCATCAATTTTAAGTTATTACTGGTCAATTTTGGCGGTTATCACTCTCCGTAAGAAAGTTATAGTCGAGGGTCTCTCGCCGGTGCGAAAGACTCTCGAATTCTCCGTGAAGATCGATCGAACGCTTCTCAATTAGAGCACTTTGATGTTCTTCAGCTTTGTTTACTTTCTTAACTTCAAATTCTCCGGGAAGGCTCGTAGCAGTAGCGAAGTTTTGGAAGCTCAATGCTAGTAGTACACAGCGTCATGTTTAGAAGTTTTGGTGATGCCTGTTGTTTACGACCTTCGAGAGGATTCTTCGGCTTTACGAACCAGATCACGAGCTCCCTTTTTTACACAACTCGGCTGGGAGCATTTCATATCTGCACAGGCCCATCCCCCCCTTTCGCACTCGCCGAAATCGCACGCAAAGTGACAATCTCAAGAGATGTGAACGGAAATGGCAAGAGACCTTATTTCCAAAAGGAAAAATGTAAATACTACTCCTGATGGTGCCTGCCTGCGCAACAACTCTGCGTCAAAGCACAGCAGATCGATGCGTCCGAACAAGCAACGTCAGTGCGACTATTTCGCCAGGAGCAGCCTCTAGCTGCTCTTATCTTCTTCCTTTTAATTTCGGATCGCTTGTCAAGCAACAGGCGCCGAGACGGGCCCAGATCGAGTCGCTTTGCGTGTGTAATCGCCCATGCAGATGATCTGCCTTCCCAAACCGTCAATGCGAGCTCGGAGTTTACTAATCTCGCACTCATCAGCAGTGACCCGTGACCACCAGCCCTGCCTCTGAAACGACTCGGCCACAGCCGCCGGGAATGATCCGATTCCACGGACCAAAACAAGCAAGAAAGCACAGGACGGCAGGGACATCACAAATTCTTGTCGGCAAACACGACCAAAAGTTGTCGAATCGAATCCAGCTCCAGGCAAGCCAAGTAGCCTACCAATCCGTGGACAGGAAGAGCGACGCGGAAAGCCACCAGTGTCTTTTTCCCGGCAGCAGCTAGCGAGTAGCACCGCAGCTTCTCTGAGGCTGCGAACTGTGTATGACCGTGCGCAAGTGGCTTGTACATCACCGGTCGCCGCCATGCCGGTCGGCAACGAGAATGCGAGACCTTTCGTCGTCTCGTCGATGACAGCTGCGTGCCACGGTGCGAGGGGGGCCCTGCTACTCGTACAGCGGGGCACGGGCGCGGCCGCGGGTTGGTCGGGCGCGGAGGGCCGCGCCACATGGCGCCATGTCAGAACCCGAGATCTTCCGGTAGCTGATCTCCCTTTTATTACCGTGCGGTAGGAAGCGGCTCCGGTCAGTGTCCGTCTGTCACCTTTGTTAGGGGACCAATTAGACCGCCATTTCCGTCGACGCCGAGCTCCTTTTTTTTTCTAAAGAGGGAAAAGGAAGCCGAAGCCTGGACCCGAGCTACAGCCGTTGGAGTGTTGGACAGAGCAGCCAACGCAACCGCCAAGCTAGCTAAGTTCGTGCCGAAGCGCAACGCGGCGCGGGATGGCCTCGTCCGCGCGGGCGCGCGCCACGCCGCCGCCGCCGCGTCGGCCATTGCATCCCCTCGCGGGCGAGGAGGACGGGG